>PVJO010013758.1:0-50698 GCA_004026905.1 Hystrix cristata | reverse complement strand
TTTCCAAGACTTAGCTATTACAAATTGTGCTGCTATGAACATGGTTGTGCATATATCACTGTGATATGATGATTTTAATTCTTCTGGGAAGATACCCAGCAGAGGAATAGCTGGGTCAAATGGAACCTCTAGTTGTAGTTTTCTGAGGAATCTCCACAATGATTTCCACAGTGGTTGGACCAGTCTGCATTCCCACCAAGAGTGGAGGAGGGCTCCTTTTTCCCCGCAGCCCCGCCAGCACTTGTTATTGGTTGATTTCTTGATAATAGCTATTCTTTCTGGAGTGAGATGGTATCTTAGTGTTGTTTTGATCTGCATCTCTCGAATGACCAATGATGTTGAACATTTTTTCATATATTTATTTGCCATTTTTATTTATGTGAAGTTTTAACTTTTATCTTACTTTCAATATAAGAAAAGATTTTGGAAGTCAGGTCTAAGAGTAGTAGAAATTAATTTCATTCTTTCATTACCTTCAAACTAGCTTCTTCTTGATAAACATTATTTTGATCTGGTAAGTGTTGTTTTGCATAACTGTACTTTAGATAATACATAGCTCTAAAATAAACACAACCGTATCCAAAGATCAGGCTAGTTTACAGTCTTCCATATTGAAAAATGGAAATTATGCTGTTGAGCAGTTTGGAAATATGCCCCTTTTTGTATCAACGGATGCACTGTTAGGACATATTCAACCATTAGATGTCCTAAGATGGGGTCATTTGAGACATTGATTATATGAGTGTGTATCCCATCAATCTTGGCAAACACATCTGATTATCACTTTCACAATTAAAGAAAAAAACAACAGTATGACTTTCTTTTTCTCATCTCTGTGCAGACAGTTTCTTACAGTCTGATTACAACATCATAAACATCTCGAGTCCTGCTCATGCAAACCTCTGTGTATCAAATATACCATCTTTTTTGGCACATATTTACCAACATAAGTAATTCCAAAGGATTGCTTTATATTTAGTTTATTTTTTCACTCCTGAAACTCTCAGCATTCTAACGAAACCTTCAAAAAAATATACTTTGTATGAAATATGTAGCAGAGAACTAAATGAATGAATCATTGTCTACATCTTACAATGTCTGCCTTACTTCAAAGCATTAAATGAAGCATCTGCTTTAACCTAATTTGTGATGCCCTATGCAAGAAATTGAGATATAAAAGGAAAAATGATTGGGTTTATTTATTTTTATGAATTCAAAATGAGACTGAAATGTTTAAGTGGGTGTTTGCCCATTTAATTTCTGTTTCTTTATAAACTAAATATTAAGAATGTGTTTTGATCCTTGGGTCTGTCTTTTTGCCAGTACCACGCTGTTTTTTTCTTTTTTTTTTTTTTTGTGGTGCCGGGGATCGAACTCAGGGCCTTGTGCTTGCAAGGCAAACACTCTAATCACTGAGCTAAATCCCCGGCCCTTACCATGCTGTTTTTATCACAGTAGCTTTATAGTATAGTTTCAGGTCGGGGATTGTGATGTCCCCTGCCTTGCTTCTGTTGCCCAGGACTGTTTTTGCTATTCTTGGTCTCTTTTGGTTCCAGATGAATTTCGTGATTGTCCTTTCTAATTCTGTGAAGTATGTTAATGGTATTTTGATTAGAATTGCATTAAATCTATATAGTAATTTAGAAAGTATGGCTATTTTCACTATTAGTTCTTCCTACCCAGGAACATGGTATATGTTTCCCTTTTCTGATATCCCTTTCAATTTCTTTTTTTTAAAGTACTGTAGTTTTTGATGTAAAAATCTTTTACTTCCTTTGTTAGATAGATTAGAAGACGCAGAAGCAAATCCAAACACACTCAAATACCTCATCTTTGACAAAGGAGCCAAACACCCTCACTGGAAGAAAGATAGCCTCTTTAACAAATGGTGCTGGAAAAATTGGCTTGCCACATGCCGAAAACTACAACTAGATACATGTCTCTTACTGTGTACTAAACTAAAATCAAAGTGAGTCAAAGATATAAACATTAAAACAGAAACACTAAATCTACTAGAGAGTAGAGTAGGAAGAACTCTCAAAGATAAAGGGGTAGGAAAAAAATTTATGAAGACAACCCAGACTGCATGGGAAATAATACAAAGAATCAGTGCTTGGGACTGCACCCTAGTAAAAGGCTTTTGCACAGAATAGAGCAGGGTGAAAACCCACACACTGGGGAAAAATTTTTGCTGGCTGTTTCTCAGACAAAGGTCTAACATCTAGAATACACAAAGAACTCAAAAAAAATCAAACCTCCCAAATTTAAAGACCCAATCCAAAAATGGGTATCTGAAATGAATAAACATTTCTCAGATGAAGAAATAAAAATGGCAAATAAACTCACATGCCACCTTCTCACTCTGCTATTTTGCTAAACAGTTGTCCATGCACACCAGCCCCACCTTCTTGTTAAGTCATCCTTTAGGTGTGCGTAGCTTTTCAGACTCTCTGAATCTTCTTTGACGTTCTCAAACTTCCCAGGTGGAGTTGTACCCTACTCTCTTTCCTCTCAAAATACTGCAGATATGTCACTTCTAATTTTTTTCTAATTGTCTGTTTACTGAACCTCCTTGACAGGCATTTGGACTTACTCACTATCTTGGTATATAATGTCCTTGGTTCAGTTACTCTCCCTTTAGAGTTTTAGAGTAAGTATTTGTCGGGCGAGGGGAGGTGATGACCCTGAAGTCCCAGCATATACTTTGCTTTTCTGAAAAAGCCACTGGCGTTTGACTTGTCTACCTTTCCTACTTGATAGTTTATTAGAACCTGACCAAGATGGCTTTACTATTCCCTTGGTTACACTAAATTTCAGACTGTTTTTTCTTGACTCTAGTTCCCGAACTCCTTTTTTCTTACAGAATTTATTTCAGAACACTTACAATTGTAAATTCTTTCCCTGCCTCATTGGAATGTATGTAAATTGTCTCACAGGTTTTTGCCAGTTGTCCAACCCAGAAATTGTCTTTCCCTAGAAGTTGAGAATAACACTTTGAAAAATTAATATCTAAGGAAATAGTGCTAGAATTTCCCAGTCTTTATAGGAAGGAAGGTATCTAACTTCCATCCATGCCAATTTGTAATGATTAGTAATTACACAGATGGTCTAACCACTGAGAGAAACCTTGCAAACTCAAGCATAACTCAAGGTACTTAATAACTGTGTTTGGTCCCTTACTCATAAATTGGCTTGTAGAAAGGTACAGTGCGCAACTCATAGCATAACTTGATCATTCAGTGATTTTTTATTATTCATTTTATTAAAGGAGAATACTTGGGGCAAACAGAATTTCTATTTTTAAATTTTGAGGAATCTCCACACTGATTTCCATAGTGGTTGTAGTAGTTTATATTTTCAACAACAATGTAGACTGGTTCCATTTATCCTGCATCCTCTCCAGCCTTTATTATTATTTCATTTCTTGACAATAACCATTCCTTCTGGAGTAAGATGGAATTTCAGTGTTGTTTTAATTTGTATTTCTCTAATGGCCAGAGATGTTGAATATTTTTTCATGTATTTATTGGCCATTGGTACTTCTAAGAAGTGTGCTTCTTTTTTGATTGGGTTTTTTTATTTTGAGGGGCCTAACATTTTTAGTTCTTTATATATTGTAGACATTAATCCTCTGCCTGAGGTGTAGCATGGAAAAAATTTGTTCCATTCTGTAGGTTGTCTCTTCACTATGTTGCTTGTGTCTTTTTCTGTGCAGAAGCTTTTAATTTGCTATGATTCTATTTGTTGATTTTGGTACTATTTCCTGTGCAGCCAAATTTCTGTTCAGAAAGTCCTTGCATATGCCTATGTCTTCAGGAGTTTTCGATATTTTATCTTCAGCAGACTGTTTGTTTCAATGTTTAGGTATTTGACCCATTTTGGTTTTAGTTTATTCCATGGTGAGTGATATGGGTCTAGATTCAAACTTCTGCCTGCAGACAGCCAGTTTTCCCAATACCACAGGACAAAGAGGTCGTCTTTCTTTCAGCATATGTCTTTGGCCCCCTTTTCAAAGATCAGGTAGCTGAATGTACCTGGGGTTGTTTCTGCATTCTCTATTTTGTTCCATTGACACACGTCTGTTTTTGTTCCTGTGCCAAGCTGTTTTTATCACTGTAGCTTTGTGGTATTACTAGTTCTGTGAGGAATAATGGTATATTGATTGGGATTGCATTAAATCTATACATAAGTTTCAGGAGTGTGACCATTTTGACTATATTAGTTCCACCTGTACAGAAACAGGGGCTATCTTTCCACTGTCTGATGTCGTCTTTCATCTCCCTTTTCAGAATACTGTGTTTTTCATGGTAGAGGTCTTTCACTTCTTTGGTTAGGTTAATTCCTGCATATTAAATTTTTTAATGTTATTGAGAATGGTACTGTTTTCCTAATTTCTTTCCTTGTGAGTTCATTATTTGTGTACAAGAATGCTAGTGACATTTCTGTGTTGATTTTGTACCTTCGATATTGCTGAATTTAGTTATTAATATTAGGAACCTTTTGGAGGAAATTTTTTGGTTTTTTATGTAAAGGATCATATCATCTGCAATTGATGGTTTGACTGATTTCTTTCCTATATGTATCCCTTTTCTTTCTTTCTCTTGCCTGATTGCTCTAGCTGATGACTTGATTATATAGTGAGCAGGAGTTGTGATAGTGGACATCTTTGTCTTGTTCCTGATTTCAGAGGGAAAGCTTTGAGATTTTATTCATTTAATATGCTGTTGACAGTAGGTTTGTCATAAAAAGTTTTTATCAGATTGAGGTAAGGTCCGTCTATACCTATTTTCTTCAGGGTTTTATCATGAATAGGTGTTGGATTTTATGAAAGGCTGATTCTTCACATACTGAAATCATGATGTGATTTTTGTCCTTGCTTCTGTTTATGTGGTACATTATGTTTATAGGTTTGTTTATACTGAACCATCCGTACATCCCTGGGATGATTCCTACCCAGTCACAGCATATTATCTTCTTGATTTGTTGCATTCTTTTTGCCTTTATCCTGCTGAGGATTTTTGCATTAATGTTTATTAAAGAGATTGGCCTGTAGTTTTCTTTTTTGGTTGGGTCCTTTTCTGCTTTTAGAGTCAAGGTAGTGCATGCTTCCAGGAATGATTATGGAAGTATTTCTTCCCTTTCAACTTCATTAAACAGTTTAAGGACTATTGGTGCTGAATCTTCCCTGATGATCTTGTAAAGTTCAGTAGTAAATCTGTTAGGTCCTGGGCTTTTCTAGTTGGTTTATTTTTTGATTACTGTTTCAATTTCATTGCCTATTATTGGATTATTTTAGGTTTTTACATCTTCTTGGTTCAGTTTTGGTAATTCATATGTACCTAGGAACCTATTTCTTTTTATTCTCCAAATTATTGGAGTATAGGTCTTTGAGGTAGTTACTAATAATCTGAATTTCAATGGTGTCCATTTTAATTTCACATTTCTAATCACATTAATTTGGGTCTTATTTTTTCCCTTTTTGGTAAGGTTGGCTAAGGGTTTATCTATTGTGTTTATGTAGTATAATACATAAAGAGCCAGCTCAATTCATTGAGTCCTTGTATTATTTTTAGTTTCAATTTCATTAATCTCTGTTCTCATCTTTATAATTTTCTTCTTTGACTAGCTCTGAATTTGGATGTTCTTATTTTTCTAGGACCTTGAGGTAGATGATTAGGTTATTTAGTGGAGCTGACTCTGTTTTTCTGATGTGGACATTCTCAACTATAAACTTCTCTCTTAGGACTGCTGTCATTGTGTCCCATAGGTTTTGGTATGTTGCACTGTCATTATTATTTGATTCTAGGAACTGTCTAATTTATTCCTAGATTTCCTTTGTGACTCATTGCTTATTCAAGAGTGTATTGCTTAATTTCCATGTATTTGCATACTTTCTGTGGTTTCTTTCACCTTTGATTTCTAGTTTCATTGCACTATGATCTAATAACCTGCATGGAGAGTTCTGAATCTTTTGTATTTATTTATGCATGCTTTATGGGCTACCATGTGGTCTATTGTGGAGAAAATTTAATGTGATGCTGAGAATAATGTGTATTTTATTGTTTGGGGGTAGAATACTGTAGATATCTATTAAGTCCATTTTTTTCAAGATGTGATTCAACTCTGATATTTCATTGTCGGTTTTTTGCAGAAAGCAGGCTGAGAATTCTCTAGAATGTTCACATATATACAAAAAATGAGTTGGTTAGTATGGGATGGTCAAGGTAGTATTTACAAATGTCAACATATATCAAAATTAAAGGATAATGAAAACAATGATCCTGGACAAGACAGAAAAATTATTGTAGTTCATGCATTTCAAACCTGATGTAGAGTTTCTAAATATTCTTACCAGTTTCATTAAAGAATTACTCAATTGGATGGACAAAGATTTTAGCATTATTTATTTTTAAAATACTCCCCAGAGGTTTCTGATACGTCAATATTTAGGAACTATTCGGTCTATTCATTCTTGATTAGACATCAGCATGCAGGAAGGAAGGCTTAATGGTTCAAACCAAATTCACATAATCATTTATAATGTGAAATTACATGCACTTCTTTAATTAAAAATAAATAATACCAGCCCCTTGTTCCATTTTATTTCTGATAACTATTTTTTGATATTCCTCTCAATCCCTGAGTTAAAGAAATGATTTAAGTATTTTAAGGAGACATACATAAGTAAACCATACTGGACTCCTTTTCATTCCATGTTCTGCTATAAATTATGACATGTAGTAACATTTTAAAGTACTTGTGTCTTGATAGGAACATTTGAGCACAGTATCATCTGATTTATAAACTATTTGGATGAGTGTTATGGGGACTATTCAATCATGAATCAGTAAAATAAATGGCTCCTCTGAAGAAACACACATACAAAGATATAGATCAAAAGACACTAAATATGTTATACAAAATATGAAAAGAAGTACAGATACACATTGGGAAGAGCTAGTTCTTATAGGAAAAAGTATTTTTTTAAAAAAATTGAATGTAATTGGACTAGGTTAAATGTATTACACAATTTTCTGATATTAATGTGGTGATCCAAATATTCAGTTGATGTGTACTAGCTTATACAGATAAACCCTAAGGCCCCACTGTTTCTATAGAGATGGCTTTAAGAGAAGTCCTTGTATACTGGCAGCCATAAAAGCTCTTTCACAACTCCTTCCTTTTATTCATATTTCCCATAGGGTATTTGTAGAGTTAATGACCTGACCTATTACCCGTCTGTCCCCAGGACCAGGTGGAAGAGAGGCAACTCTTCATTTTCCTCTACCCAGACTCTTTGTTACCTAAAAATTCATATGTCATCTTCAAAGTTTTGGGTTTCAGTGCATTGGCCTTGGAAGATGTAGCCTTAAAATAAGAATGGGTGTACACACTGATTTCAGGCTTAAATTTCAAAACAATATTCCTAAGTAGTAATGGGTTAGCCTCAGTCCCGGCTGTTGAAAAGGAAAACTCTCTTTAACATATAAGTAAGTTCTTAAAGATGTGTTAACAGTATTGTACCACCAGTAACCTTTTCAGTCAGCTTAAAAGGCTTCAGTGGGGGCCATTAGGTCTCAGGTCTGCACAGGGTTAGCCAGGTCCTGACGATGGGATTGGTGCACCACGTACCCACTGACTGTTTCTTCCCATCCCAGGCTGCACTAACCACAGGCGGCAAAAGGTTCATGGCAACATAGCAGATAAGGAACTTTTGGTTTAAATTGTGTACATTTTTAAATTGTAAGATTTTTACTGTATATTGATGCATACTGTGATTCAATAAATTGCTTGTAATTTAAAAACTATTTAATATTCAAAATAAATATAGTTATATATTTATTAAAAAAAGCACTTTTGATTTTTAGAGACAAAGGCCATTTGGTTAAAGCATATGGTCTGACTGGTGAGTGCTTGTGTCTTTGTTGGTAAATACTTTGTTAAATATTATGAATAAAACTGGGAGTAATCAGTCACTTCACTATAAATTTTATTTTCTTAATTCCCACTATTGCTACTATAAACTCAAAAAACAAACACACAAAAAACAAAAACATGCAATTGAACTCGAGAGACTCTAACATTTCCCCAATCCCAATCTACGTATTTCTGAAATTCTCAGTAAAGTGTCTCAATACATTTTTTCCACTATGTTATTTTCTTATTTCAAAGTATATAGTTACACAATGATAATTTCATCTAGCAAACTGACACTTTTTGATACATACTATGTCCAAGTAGATGAACATTACGGCAATTCAGGAAGTAATTTTTTAAGTCACATTTTACAGTATTTGAAATGAAGGATCCAACAGTTTTTTCCCTCTTCCCAAAAGCTACTAGCTAAAGTTACTAGCTACTTAGTGGCAGAGGAAGGATTTCAGTTTCCAAAGTCTATATTCTCTTCATAACACGATAATTTCAGCCACACACATCTCGTAGGCCCTTGCACAAAGTTGGTAACATGCCTAAATTTTGCCTAAATCTTTATGCTACAACATTTCCCAGAACACACTTAGCTTTTTCTTTCAGAGTATAATCTACCCTTAGGAATTCTATGTAGCATTTTACAATTTGGAAATTATCAATACCATAACTTTGGGGAATGAGACCACTATACAAAGATAACTTTTCCTAAATGGATATTTAATTTCTTTTCCTAAATGGACACTTAATTTCTTTTATTCTTCTTTACATACAATTGTTCTGATATTTTGGTAACACTATTATGAGCAACTTGACCTTTAATACACATCATTTTAAAAAAGTTGTAGCTTGATACATTGGCAGGAACATTACATTCATGAAGAAAGTTAATATAAAAAAAAAGCATTGCTTTTCAGACAAAATGTCACCTTTTAATTTAAACATCTGTTTTACTCTCAACATTGTGTACACATATGCCGTTTGGCTATTACTTTCATAATCTCTGGATTAGAACAAATATAATAACTAGGTAAATAAGTGTTAGGAAGGCTTTGGCATTTGAGCATAAGAAGATATATATTCAAAATAATAACTGGATAAGTACATAAAGAAAGAAGAGAAATAAAGTCTTCACATATGAATGCTGTTGCTAAGGATTAACAGGGATGCTAAAGAAATCTTTGTCACATTCACTAATAAACTGATAACACTTTTATTCCCAAGTCTATAGTAACAGCTAATGGTATACATTGAATATAATTTAAAATCAATTTGAAAAACTTGTACTGTACCACTCTGTCATCTAGCATTGAGTACCAACATGCTCCTCTTTAGAAGCCATTAAAAAATCAAAACCTCTGCTGATCTAGAGAAATCCTAAAAAAAGTTTGGCTTATGTGTACATATGGCAAAGATGGAATGAAGACTGCTCAGTAGAACACAGAGTGACGATGCAGGCAGAAGGTGTTCCAGAGACAATGTGGTAATCTTTATCTGAAGGGTAAGAATAAGAAGTACTTTTGAAAGTTTGGATAAGCTTACAAAGCCAGAGGAATGATAGCTAAGATAAAATACACAGAAACAAAATAACAAGGGGTTTGGAGAGTTAAGATTTTTTAAGCAAGTTAAATTAGTGGGATATAAAAAAAAATTAGTGGGATATAAAAAAAAAGTTAGTGGGATATCAATATAAAGAATAATAATGGGGGCCTGGGGATTTAGCTCAGTGGTCAAAGTGTCTGCCTCGCAAGCACAAGGTCCTGAGTTCGATCCCTGGCATCAAAAAAAAAAAAAGTAGTACTAAGAATAATAATGGGAACCCAAACAGAACAATCTTGTCAGTTAGTCTTATACAATTTTTAAAGTGATAAATTCTACAGAGTCAGAAGTAAAAAGACACTATAAATATGAGTAAAATAAAAGACAGATAGTAGAAAGTAGGGAGATAGATCTTTCTCAAACAGGAAAGGGATCAAGAGATAGAGGGAGGGAAGAGAAAGGGGCTGAAAAAGGAATTAAAATGTGTTATGTACATGAATCAACTCCACAAAAGTAATGTAAACACTATGTACTGCAAACATGTACTAGTAAAAAATAAATAAGAAAAAATTCAGTGAGAAACAGCAGTTCAGATTTTTTTGCATAGTTATTGTACCTTTCCTGGTTCCAAATTGGTTGGGTCTTGTCTTCTTATCTTAATGGATATGAATATGTGTGTCTTTTGGTACCTTTACTTTAGTGTAAACTACTTCAAATCCTTATTAAAAGTGAGTTTGATTTAGGAAAAAAGAAATGCTATGTTCATTTGCAAATATCATGCTCCTTATTTCCAGTTAAAAGGACTTACACATAAAAATCATAATATGGAACTAATAATTGCTTGCTGATATTTATTACACATTGCTTTATGCTCGGCACCATTTTATGGTTTCTAACTGATGTAATTTCCTAAGAACCCTATGAGCTAAACATGATTACTATACGTGTATAGAAGGAAAGTAGGCATGGAAGCTAATTAATATGCCCAAGTACACATCATGCTCCCTTTCTTAATAGTGCAGGAGACTTGTAGATTTATCTACCTTCATAGTTCTCCAGTAGAACACCACAGTTACACAAAATCAAGTAAGTGTGTAAAGAAAAGATGTGGGAAATGATCTAGTTTAAGAATTAGGAAATAGGGTCTATAGTCTAAAAAAGATTTACCCAAGGTCATACCACAGTTGGTGATATAGTAGAATTTCTAGTAAACATTCAGTGACCACACAGGATTTAGGGCTGAAACATTTTCCACTTTCTCTTGTACAAGACTACATTATCATTATAATGCTTATAGATATTTCTGCACCTTGTGCTCAGTTATCTGACATACTGAGGAAAGAAAAATTAGACTTTTCCCCAAGAGCTGCAGACATGTAGCTATGTAAATGACCTCAAGCAAGCTTCACAAGCTAGGAATATTATATTTATAAATGAGGAAAGTGTAATAATAAAATATGAAAGCAGCAAATCTGCTCAAACATACATGTGCTTAAAACATAGACTGAAAGTTTTTTTGAGACAGGATCTCACTATGTATATATATATATTTTTTGGCAGTGCTGGGGCTTGAACTCAGGGCCTTGGGCTTGCTAGGCAAGCGCTCTACCACTTGAGCTAAATCCCCAACCCCAGGATCTCATTATGTATTCCAGGCTGGCCTTGAACTCCCTAATACCCCACACTGGCCTGGGACTCTCTGAGATCCTCTTGCCTCAGCCTCCCAAATGCTGGAATTACAGGTGTGAGACACCATGCCCCGCTGGAATGCAATTTTCTTGAAAATAAAACAAAATAAAATAAATGACGAAATTTTGCCAACCAAGCATTAAAACAAAAGTCAATAATTATTCAATTGAGGTACATGAAAGAACTATCACTACACAATTGTGACACTGTCTTATGGGAGACAACGAAGACATCATGAATCTAGAAATTAAACTATCTGGTATAAATCAAGAAAGTAATTTTAATGGACATTTTTCTGCTGAGCTATGTCAGATGTTTCAGTGCATCTCTCAAATTTAAAACTAATGGTTTTGAAATACAGGGGCCCCATTCTGTTTCTTTAGGGGGCATGAGGAATCAGGCAGTTCCCAGGAAAGCACCAATTCTCCATCTAAATTGTTCCAATGATAATTATGAGAAACGGCTCATTCTTTTGGTAAATACAGATTTTTAGAGTGTCGTGTACTGTACATAATCTTTAATACTTCATAGCACTTTCCACTCAGAAGATGTATATTTTAAGAAGTACCTTCTTGTTGTTCAGATGAGGCAACCTGTCAGGGATTGCAGGGTTACAGGCTTGCCCAGAATTCCCGTCTTAACTGTGGCCAGCGAATTCTCCATTAGTTTAGTGGGGGCTAAAAGGATTTAACAGGGATATCACCGCTTAGGAAATGCCTTGAACTTATGAAGTCAGAGGCTGACAAAATTAAACTATGTTTTGACAGGAAGCAGAAATGGGTATTCTGAATGCCAGGTGACTAAAACTGATAAAATGAAATAATAATTAATGTTTGTAGCTCATTTCATCAGTCATCCTAATTCTTCTCCCCAAGTGTTTTATAAATAAATGATTACAGATTCCAAACATCAACTTTTAATATTTAATCTGAGAATCTAATTTCCCTCTGTCTTTTCATTTTAAAGTACCAATCATTTTAATAAGTCACAGAACTCATGTTTCCTCAACTAACTGCACATTGTAAAGGCATAGCTCTCTTCTGAGCTCAAAAGATATCAGTAGAAAAGGTAAAGGACAGTCAAAGTGGTTCTCACACTTCAACTGAACATTAAAGGCCCAACAAAAACAGACACATGGAAAATTAAAAGCAGGTATTTTGAACATACATTTAAAGTAAACAATTACATTAAAGAATTTATATAAGGCTAAGATAGGTTCAGGAATAATCCTCTCCATTAGAATGAAAAATAGGAATTCACATAACACTAGTGTGTTGAGTGGATAAGGCTGTGGAAAACGTTGCATACTCAAATGTGAGTCAAGGATTCAGAATAATTAGGAAATAAGGCATGATAAGCAATCGTCATTTGTGCAATTATTGCATTTGTGGGACAAGCACTGTGGCTTGAGATTTGTATATTCTGAGGCTCATTATCAGTTTCTTCTTCTGCTAATGACTTGGTATGATAAAAATCTGGACTTAAAGGATGAAGAGTCTAAGAGCACTTTCCAAAGAGTATCTTTTTTCCAAAATACTTTGAAACTAATTAATGAGACTTTGTCCCTGAGGTAGGACTACAGCAGAGAGATCAGCATGTCCAGATATTTTAACCTTCCTAACAGGTAATGTAAGTGTTTTGATCTTTTAATGTTTAATTTTTTCTGTTAATTAAACATTTTCTCAAGTAAAGAAAATGCAGTTATCTACTAATTATAAAAACTCAACTTGCTTTATATAAACTTTATTAGTATTTGATTCATTTGTGCTCTGATCGTTCTGCTACTGATTTGACTACTTTTTAGGTTCTGGCTTCCACTCAGCCTCCAGAACAACTCTTTTACGTGTAGTTCAGGTCACGTCATTCTCTGCTAAAACCTTCCGGTGGCTTCCTATTAGTGCGAATTGTTTCCCAAGCCCTCAAAGGCCCTCTATTACCTACCTCTTTGGCACCTCTACACTTCTTTTGCTCTCTTGTTCTGTTCCAGCTGCACTGGCCCTCGTATAGCCTGGAACATTTAGGCATTCTGTTGTCTGGACTCATTCTTTTGATAGCAACACTTCCCTCTCTATATTCACAAATTCTGTGAATTCTGATATTCAGCTTCTTTCCTGAAGTCATCTCCATTTAATGTTCTTTCTTTGGAGAAGGTTTGTTTCACCATTCTGTCTAAATACTGTTTTCTCACTTATTGCTCTTTGTTTTCAGATGCCTTTTATTTTGTTTTGTATTTTGGTTTTTGTTTTTGAGACAGGGTCAGTCTCTGTAGTCCAGGCTGGCCTCACACTTGTGAACCTCTGCCTCAGCCTCAGGAGTGCTAGGATTCCACATGTGCATCACCATTCCTGGCCTGTTTTCAGATACTTTTATGATTGTTTTATATATTGATGATGCACTGTATCTTTTTGATGCTCATTTCTGTAATTTCTTCCTAGAACATAAATTCTACCCAGTCAAGGATATTATTTGTTCACCTATTGCCACTGTATGTCTGCTGATTTTAAAATGTCCTTGGCACATATTATATGATTATTAAATATTTGCTGAACAGACAAGTGAATATGATACCTAAACACTTTATTTTTTTTATTTTTTCGTTTATTTATTTATTTATTTTAAACGATACCTAAACACTTTAGACAGTCATAATAAGGCACTATGGGGCTTAAAGTAAGCCAGGATTTCTGAAGAGCAATTTAGAATACCTCCAAGAAATGTAAGGAACACAGAAAAGGCTAAATTCTATAAGGATATTTGCTCTATGCTTTAATTTTTTTAAATTTTAGTTTTCCTTGTGTGTTGGGGGTCACTCTAAAATTTTAAATGAAGCCTTGTATTATACACAAATCACTGTAATTCTTACCAATATAAAGATAATCCAAAGAAAATGCTTCAGTGACTTTATATCATAATGGCATCTAAAGCTCTATTTGGAAATTATGTTATTGATGAATACTTTCCTGAATTCATAAACTTATCATTCTCATTTACTGTTCACACAAATGTTTGTGCTTAATTGTACATGAAATACCTAAAACATTATTCTTATTTGGAATTCATCAATTCAAATGGTATGATTTCAATTTGTCTACAAGTTCATTCTCTCCTCTGTGTAGGATATTTGTTGTTTTAAGTGCTAACATTACATAAAAATAGATAAACAATATGGCCATAACAGCAGTATAACCATCCTCCATAAGGTAAAGGTGAACACTCTTGAAGACAGCAGAAAGACGAGAACCTCAGCAAATTAAACACAATGTAGCAAATTAAAATAACAAACATTTACAGCCCCAAACATTAGGAATATGAGTTACTGAACTAGATAATTCTTAATCAGGGTTTCTTATGAGCTTATAGACAAAACTGTGGAAGAAAAGAACTCAGTGCAAATTTTGGCAGTACAAAACACTACACTTGAAATAAAGAAATTTACTGAATAGTCTTAGTAGAAGAATGAACATGGCAAATGAAAGAAACAGTAAACTTAATGGCACATCAAGAAATAATACAAAGTGTATGACAGAAAGGAAAATATATTAAAGAGTAAATGTAAGGATAAAGACCAATGTGACGATACCAAAATTCTAATACTGGTATTATTGGAATATCAAAAGAAGAAGAAAAAGAGAATTGTACAGAAAAATATTTGAAAGAATTAACAGTGACTTTAAATTTCCCAAATTTGGTGGAAGATGCAAATTTTCAGATTCAAGAAGCTCAGGGTATCGCTGTAAGAATAAGTAAAAGAAAATCAAACTTAATCAGTGAAAGAAAACTTTTTTAAAGCACCCCTAGAAAACCAACAGTTTACATATAGAAGACCAACAATTTGGATCACCATAGATTTCTCATTGAAAGACATGAAGGATGAACAATAATAGAACATATATCTATAAAGGAATTATGCAGCCAATGAGGAGGAAATGAACACAAAGTAAAACATCTCTAGATCAAGGAATCTAAATAACCCTGACTAGACTCAGCCATGTGATTCATTTTGCTAATACTGAAATATTAGGAAACGCATCACAAGCAATATTTGAAAGGCACCTGTGGCATAGGTGTGTGTTCTTGCAGTCTACCACCTTTAGGAGAACATGCCAGAGTATCTTACTAGAGGCTGTCACACAGTTGTTCCAGCCAAGATCTTCTCAAATCAGTCAACCCTTGGCTAACAGTGTTACATTTTTGTAGATATAGATTTTATTCTTCTTTGTATCATATATTCCTTTTTGTTAGGATTGCTTTCAAAGCAAATCAATACTGGTAAATGGAAAATTACTATGAAACAAAATATAGTTATTACCAACCTGAAGTGCAGTTCAAACCAGATGTACAGCATAAAGAAGAAACAAGTGTTTCTGCATAGATCTTAGTTTTTTCCAGTAACTTGATCTATTCTATCCACTTGTTTCTGGGTTCATTCAAATTTAGGAAATATTTAATATAGATATTCATAGTTACTTTTTGAATTAATATTAAAAATAATTTGTTATGAGAACCACTCCCTAATTTTGTACACTCCCTAAAGTGTAAGCATCACTGTGTGGTCATTTGAACCAAAACCACCTGGAGACAGCATTTTTTCAAAGGTTTCCATGTAATGAAACAGCTGAAAATAAGAAGAAATTACTTCTCAGAATCAAGGAGGATTTATAGCTGGTATGAGGTTCTAAATTAAAATACTGAGTGATAGGGAAAGCATCACAGACACAACTATTGTGATTCACAAAGGTTTCTAAAAGGCATTTCTGTTAACAGGAAAAATCTAATGAGTCAGTATACAAATCAACTGCACGTACAGTTCATACAGGCGTCTTCAGATGCTCATTCCCTCTTTTCCTTCTGTCCCTGCTAAAATCTTCCAACTTCAACAATAAAATAATACACTGCCATCCTGTACACCCCACATTGTATTTCTGTATAGCATTTGTCACCATTTATCACCAGATTACATTTTATATACTGACTCATTCATTTCTTGTTTCCCTCTTAGATTGTAAGGTTCACCAAGACAGGGATATTAGTTTAATAGCATTGTGTCTAAAACAGTGCCTGGCACAACTAGGGAAGGCAGTTAATATTTTTTTGATAAAATAAATATTATGTACATAAAGTTCCAAAACAAGTAAGCATAATATGTCTAGGGTAAAATGACATGAGATAGAAAAATCATCAAGATAAACACAAAATTCCCTTAGACTAAGGTTTATTCTGGTGAGGAGTTGAATAGGAGCCAGAGGGGTGAGATCATAAGGGGTCCAAGGATTTCACTTTTATTTGTAAAATTATATTTACAGATTATATCAATGGGTATTTTAAATTTATGCTTTATAAATATATACTATACATCTTACATGCATTAAATATTTCACGAATATTTAAATAGGTTGCCAGTGTCATCATTTCACAATATTTAAAAAACACAAAGTGTAGTTCATTTACTATATGCATAATTAAAAATAAATTAAGAACTTTATGTTATCCCTTAGAAGAATATAGAGACATTCAACTCTGACTGCGTGAGGACTCCAAAACTAAGATTCTAGTTAACATTCGCAGTGTGTTCAGCCTTCCGGAGCAGTGACTTCTGTGGCTCCATTCCTAACTTCCGGGGGGAAGACTGGCTTTCAGTTCTGACCAGATCCTCAGGTGTGCCCTGACTCTGAAATTCTTCTTTAGCTTTGAATTGCATAAATAATAAATAAATTTGGAAAAGCACTAGCTATAGAAAAAATTTCACATAAAAATGATCAGGAATCACATTTCAGTGTATCAGAAAATATTAAAATACATACCTTCAACAAAATTGGGAAAATGTCACTGTAATTTTAGTTTCTATTCTATTAATGGTACCTATTTGTCAGACTCTGTGTCAACCATTATTGGTCTTTTAGAACATTAAAGCTAGCTGCTGGGCACATGATATTTTAACTCAATATTTACAAATCCAATGAGAATGGAGTTAAAACAACCAAAGAAGGTGATAATGGTGGGTTTATCTTTTTTTTTAACCTGTTATTTATTTAATTAATATATCTCTGGTGACCTCTGACAATTTTCAACTTGACCTCAAACAACAAACTTCTATCTTTTAGCTGAAAAAAGAGATTTCCTCTCTGATCATGTATGTGTTCAAGGCAGACAATTTAGTAATCCATAGTGCCATTACTGAACACAGTATCAACGATTTCAAATATGACCTATCTACTTAACATGAAAATGTCACTCATCATTTGCTGATCACGAACTCAACATACCATTGCATACAGCTGAATTCATCACCAAAACCTAGAATTATTATAGGAAATAAAAACTTTAGGGATTTTGTACAGTTTTACAAAGATAGATTAATAAATTGAGGTTGCTATGGGAGAAAAACGCATAGTAAGTAGCAGACACAGGACTGAAATTCAGGTTTTAAAATTCATATTTCATTAATCATTCTAGTATACCTCTGGCAGTGATTTGCATCTATAATATCTTGGTTGAACTATTCAGGGATGTAGGCTCAAAAGTGGCTGAGAAGACAGAGAAATACTGCTTTGGCTGAGTTGTAACTCACAGTGAGATCTTATCAAAATACTTCCAGGGGCAATATCAATTATGATTTAAAGTATACTGTGAATGAACAAGAAGTGTATGAGATGTGGTTAAACTATATAAATATAAGAACTTTTGGTTATGATGATTTTTTTAAATTGTTAATTCTTCTTTATAAATTTGAGACGTGTAAGTTCCACTATTCTCATACATTTCTATTTTATTCTAGTTATAATGAAGTATAATATCTAGTTAGTTAATTTATTGCAAATAAGTTCAAACCCTGAAGTTAAGGTAACTGCATTCATAAAATATATTCACACATAAAATTATAAAATGCACACATAAAATCAGAAATTTTAAAGTAATGCCTTGTGACCCTTAATCATGATATGTAAGCTTGACTGGATTAAAATGCCTAGCAGATTAGTAAACACAGTTCTGGGTGTAACTGTAGAGATGACTGGTATGTACGCTAGTGTTTTAGCTGCTTCCCTGTCGCCGAGACTCCATACCTGACACCAACAAATTGAAGGATGAGATTTTTAGTTCATGTTTTGAGCTCAGATTTTTAGTTCATAGCTGGCCAACTCCAGTGCAGGAAAGCGTGGTGGAAGGAACCGGGCGGAGGAAAGCTGCTCACATCATGGCCTTCGGGAAGCAGACGGAAGGCAGAAACTGAGAAGGGAGATACAACCTACTAGCCACCCAGCCCAGTGACTACCTCTTCTAATCAATCTCTGCTTTCTAACATGGCATTGATCTAGAGTGCCCCCCTGATCTGATCACCTTTCAAAATTCCTCCTATGGGCTCACAAGGCTATGGGGGGACATCTAGACATAAACCATAGAAGACAGAAAAGGAGGGGAAAGATCCACCCCAGTAGTGGATGGTACCAGCCAACAGGAAGAAAAAAGGGAAAGCAGAAGGAAATTTTCCCATTTTTGAGGATCTCTAGTCTTCTTCAGCAGTTACATCTTTGGCCTTTGAGTCCTGGTCTTCAGTTTCTTCCACCTTTGAATGCAGACTCCAACAGTGACTCTTCAGTGAGATCCAGGCCTTCAACCTCGGACTGTTGGTGCTGCATCCTGGATCCCTCTTGTTCTGCAGCTTCCAACTTCCTGGGCTGAGCAGCTCCTGGGTCCTCTAACTCTCCAGTACACAGATGGCCATTATGGATTCTTCTACCTCCGATCCTGTAAATCCCCTTGCAAAATTATACATGTATTTCCTATTGATTCTATTCCTCTTGAGGACCCTCACTAACACAGATGCTAATCTCACCAATGAATTAATTCATTAGTTAGCTGAATCCATAGTTAAAGGGGCTGTTAGGAAGCAGAGCCTAGTAGAAGGGAGTGGGTAATAGAGGCATGATCTTGGGAACTGTATCTTGTCCAAGGTCTCTGTCTCTCTGTCTCTGTCTCTGTCTCTCTCTCAATCCCTCTGTCTCTCTCTCTCTCTCCTTCCTCACTGCAATGAAGTGAAAAGCTTTCCTCTATCACGCTGTTTCTTCCTTGGAGCCGGCTGATCATGGATGAAACCCATGGAAACTGTGAGTGAAATAAACCTCTCCTCATTTAAATGGCAGGAGTCAGGCATTTTGTCCTAGTGATGGATAAGTAAGTAACGCAGATTTTGGTACTGATAGTGGTTACAGAAAAACAGAATTCTAAGGATACATTTTTTGTTGGTACAGTGGTTCCTGGAGTTGGCTCTCTAATTTGATGAGACCTAAATTTCCCATGGTCTCTCCTGCTGATTGTGTAGAGAGTACTGACAGTCTTTGGTGTGAACTGTTTAAAGTAATATGCAACACAGAGACATCGGATTATCTTAATTCACCACTTGTGAAATGCAAGGAATTTAGTCACTTTATATAAAATACTTTTGATCAGTAAGAAATATAATAACGCTGGCTGGTTGCCTTTAGCATTTCTGGGCCAAGTAATAAAGGAAAATAATGAGTTTGAAGATTCCAATTTTCAGCTCTAGACACACAGAAACAATATAAAGGCTTCAAGTGTGTTCTGGCTGAGAATCTTCTCTCATTTAACTGTAGAGCTGAAGTTGCTAAACACCAAATACAAGCCCTCATACTGCAACTGGCTAGATTACAGTGCAAGTGGCATCCAGCCACCAGCAGTATCTGCAGTTCATGCCAGGAAGCTGAAAAGAAAGGATGGGGTCTTATAAATTGAGGAGGAGAAATTTGGGGAGATCTGATGAGGATGGAGACATTGAACTAGGAGTTCTGATGAGCTTATTTTACCAGAGGATGAGATATCCCCATCCTCAGTGGCAGAGGCATCTCCACACTCATCCGCTGTGATGTGGGCCTCTCCACCTCTGCCCGAGGAAACTAGCACCTCTGCCTGCCCGGTTACCAGGCAAGACAATGCCCATGCTCCCAGAACTCACCCTGACCACCTGCTTTGCCCCAGGCCTATAACCAGGCTCAAATCTCAGAAGGCTCCCAGAGGTGAAGTGTATTTTGATCCATGAGGAGAACTTGAGTTTTCTAACTCTTTCAATCAGAGATCTGGGGAATAGGCATGGGAATGAATTTTAAAGGTAGAAGGAACATAACATGGATCAGGTTGAATTTCTTGATACAGGCCCACTAAGCAGAGATTCTGGATTTAACGTCACAGGTTGGCGAGTTTAAGAAGGTCTAAATTATTTAGTTTCCTAAAATATGGATCAAAAGATGGCCCACTGTGAATGAGCTTGTTTCCTGATATTCCTTGACATGGATTTTCCAAGTAAAATACACTCTTCTGCAGGGGAAAGCAAATATAACTTTCACTAATAACTTCTGAAACAAATTTGCGAGGGGAGCTCCAGAGTCCTTAATGCTATCATTGCTCTGCTCTGTATGCCAGACATTACGGTGGGAACCACAGTCACTCAATTAGGAAATTTAAATAAGATCAGTATAATTAGATGGAGTGGCAGGGGCTAAATGGCAGAGCTCAACTGCCAAAGGTGAGGTGGTCGTACTTAACATAATGTGCAGAAAGGTAAAGCAATGATCAGAATGTTCTGACATGTGGAGATCTAAGGCACTGGCAAATTAATCGCAGTGTTCTCAGAAGTGAAACAGGTAGGAAGCCTAGTACATTTTTACTGGATTTATATAGGCAGAAAAATTTTAGGGCATGTGAACAACAATCTGTTTCAAGTTGTAACAACAGGGAATCATACCTCCTCAATCAACCTCAAGACCTGAGCCAGTTATCAGACCCAGAACTCCTTGAATAATGGGGAGGGCAGGCCCCTTTGAGGAATGACCCTGATGTACCATTGAAAAGTTATGCTGTCAATCATTCTTCTATCCTTCTGTAAAGGGACCTATGGCCTTTACCAGGATAACTATACATTGGGGAAAAATGACCAGCTATTTTGGGGACTATAAGACCCTACTTCTGAACTAATGCCAAGTTTAAGAGACCCTAAAGGTCACAGTAATCCTCAGTAGAGTAGAGGTGATCTGTCTACTATGGAGGTCAGATTAACAATGGTGTTTTAGCCCGGGTCCAATTTACAGTGGATCCAGTATGTCTCTGGATCCATCTTGCAGTAGCTTTCCCAGTCCCAGAGTGCACTTAGTACATGTAAGAATCCTCTGGTTGGTTCCCTAACTTGTATCATGAGCGCTTTTATGATGAGAAAGGCCAAATGGAGCCATTAGAGTTGTCTTTACCTGGGAAGAGAGTAAATCAAAAACAATATTGCATCCCTGGAGGGACCGCAGGTTTGTTCCATTCTCAAAAACTTGAAAGATGCAGGGTGACAGATTGTATCATATTCTTATTTAACTCTCCTAGTTGGCCAGTGAAGAAGACAGATGGATTTTGGAGAATGATGGGAAATTACTGTAAATTTAATTAAGTAATGGCTCTGATTGTGGCTGCTGTACCAGATATAGATTCCTTGCTTGAGTAGATTTACACATTTCCTGGTACCTGGTATGCAGCTATTGATTTGGCAAATGCCTTTTTCTACAGCCCCATCCATAAGGCCCACCAGAAGTAATTTGCTTTCAGCTGGCAACACTAGCAATATACTTTTACTGTCCTACTTCAGGGATGTAACAACATTTCAACCCAGTGTTACAACTTAGTTTTCAGATAGTTTGATCACCTTTCTCTTCCACAAGTATTATACTGGTCCATTCAATTAATAACATTATGCTGATTGGACCAAGTGAGAAAGAGATAGCAACCACTTTGGAATTGTTGGTAACACATTTATGTGTCAGAGGATAAAAAATAAATCTAGCTAAAATTCAAGGGCCCTCTACATCAGTGAAATTACTATGGGTTCAGTGGTGTGGGTATGCAGAGATATCCCTTCTAAAGTGAAGGATAAATTGTTGCATCTGGCCCCTCCTAAAACCAAGGAGGCAGAATTCTTAGTAGACCTCTGGATTTTGAACACAACACATTCCTCACTTGACTGTGTTACTTTGACCCATTTACCAAGTGATTCAGAAAGCTCCTAGTTTTGAGTGGAGCCCAGAACAAAAGATGACTATGCAAGTGCTCTCCTTCACAGGCCATATGATCCAGGAGATCCAACCATACTTGAGGTGTCAATGACAGACAGGGACACGGTTTGGGCTCTGTTGCAAGCCTCTACAGGTGACTCACAGCAGAGGCCCTTAGGATTTTGGAGCACAGCTCTGCCATCATCTGCAGACAACTACTCTCCCTGTGAGAACTAACTCCTGGCCTGTTATGGGGCCTTGGTGGAAACGCAGTGCTTGCCCAGAGGGTACTGGGTTACCATGATTTCCGTGCTGCCCATCACGAACTGTGTCCTATCGGAGACAGTGAGTTGCTCTTGGAAATTGAGACTCAATTCAATATGTCTACTGGTTTCCAGAAATTTGCAGTCCAGTCCAGGGGACAAAAATCTCATATGAAATTAAAAATTTTGAAATTTTGTGGCACTGACATATGGAGGAAATTAAGAATTAAAGAGATAGCATTTCATTCACAGTCTCTTTTAATACTTTTATTTTCATGGGTCAGAATGTAAAATAGTGCCCAAACTTTGGAAAATGATTTGGAATATATTGGAAAAAATCTTTTGGAAAGTACTCTCTTTATTTTTTGAAAGGTTTAATATAAAGTTAACCTATAACCTGTCAATTGCACCCATTAGATATCTATTCAAGAGAAAAAAACACATACCCAACAAAAGCTTGAACATGAATGCTCATAGCAATATTACTCATAACCACCACAAGTGGAAACAAAACAAATATTCATTGGCTGATTACGGATAAACAAAATGTTGCACCTATCCATAAAGGGGAATTATTTGGCAATAACGAACGAAGCACTGATACTGGCTACAATATGGATGAACTTTGCAAACACTGTGCTAAGTGAAAGAGACCAGTCATAAGGCATGTATTATATGACTCCCCTCACATATGATCTTCA
Source organism: Hystrix cristata (assembly GCA_004026905.1). Taxonomy (NCBI): domain Eukaryota; kingdom Metazoa; phylum Chordata; class Mammalia; order Rodentia; family Hystricidae; genus Hystrix; species Hystrix cristata. The sequence goes on along the minus strand of PVJO010013758.1, from coordinate 27,541 downwards.
GAATAGGCAATCTTATAAAGACAGAAAGTTAATAAGTGGTTTTTGAGGGGCAGAGGGTTTGGAGGATAAAAGAGTATGACTGCTAAAATGGGTATGGAGTGTCTTTCAAGGGTGATGACAATATTGTAAAATTGACTGTGATTGGTTGTATAGTCTAGTGAATATACTAAAAACTATGTACTTGTACACATTAAATGGGTAATTTGTATACATATTAATTGTATCTCAGTAAGGCAGTTAAGTATGAAAAAAATATACTTCCTGACTTGTTTGTTCAAAAAACTTGAATATAAACCAAAGTTTCAATATTTGCATCTGTTCTCCCAAATGAAAACAAATCATAATGGGCTTTGAAGTTAGACAAATCCCTTCCATTTTCTAGCTAAAGGAATTTTGCCTTGTCTTTAACAATAATAAATAATATCAGTATAATTTCCATGTAGCAATGTTCTAAAAATTTTACTGCTTCCTCAGATACAAAATTAAACATTTCCAGTAGCCCTGAAGTCCCTCTGCTTTACCATAACCCTTCTGATCAATTCTCCTTCACTCAGCCCTAAAGGTAACCAATAGTCTGACTTTCAAATCAGTTGTTTAATTTTGTCTGGTTTTGAAATTCATATGAATAAAATTTTAACATTATTTACATGCATTTGATGTAACATACACATTTCTTTTTGGTATATACTTAGAAATGGGCTACCTAAGGCATCGTTATGAGTATGTTCATTTTTGCTAGATAATGGAAAACTGTCACTTCTGTTCAATCATATTGGAGACTGTCCATCGATCAGTCGTATTGTCTAATCTGTTATTTTAGTGACTCTAGTGAAAGTGTGGTGGTATGTAATTTTGGTTTTACTTGGCATAATCAAATAATTCATAAGAGTATGTTTTAATATATACTCTTGAAATATCTTTTGAAAAATATGTCTTCAACTATCCTACTTTTTCTACTGGATCAATGTTATTTTTCTTATTGATCTGTAGCAGTTTTTAAACATATTCTGAATTCAAAAACTCCATCAGCAAATGGCTTACCTTATTTCTTCCTTAAGTTTCCAAAATCTTAATAATGTTTTGAGATGAACAGATGTTATCAATTATAATTTAATTTATGAATTATTTCCCTTCATATGCTATCAAAGAAAACTTTCTATTCAGCCACGAGGTTAATCTCCTACATTATCATCTAGTTTAGAAATTTTGTTTTGCCTTTTATATTTTGAGGTAAAATCCAGCTGAAATTGATACTTGCGTATTGTTTAAAAAAGAGAGTCAAATTTCTTTTTTTCCTTATTGTTTTCTCATTGACCTCTCATCATGAGGAGAAAATATTTTTTGGTAAGCTTTTTACTGCCAACATTATTATATACTGTATCCATAAAACGTGGTATTATTTTTGGACTATTTTCTGTTCCACTGGTCTAGTTGTATACACTTCTTTCTTACTCACTTAGATAATGAAAAGTCTTGGTATCCAATAGAGCATGCTCTCCTACCTTTCTGTTTTCTGAGTGCATTGCTTATTTTGGCCTTTTGAATTTCCATATAAATTTTAGAATTAACCCCAGATTTCTTATTGAAAAGTGGATTAATCCACAGTAGGTTATAATTTTTATCGCGATCTTACTATGGTTGCTAGATCGAAATTAATGCACAAAATCAACTTGACTTCATTAAGTATTTAACAAGAGTGGTGATAGTGTTTATTCTTTTCTGTTGTTTATATCAGAAAGAAGCTTTAAATATTTCATCATTAAATATGACACATATTTTAATATTTTTAGCATTCTTTTCAAACTAAAAAATTTCCTTTTATTTTAGCTTGTTACAAGTTATTATCATGAACAAAACCCAATTTTACCAAAAAATCTCTTTCCCGAATCTATGGATACAATTGTACAAATTTTCTTTTATTCTGTTAAATAGCTGAGTCAAAAAACAGGTTTTTAAATGAAAAGCTGTCCTTACAGTCCATTGGAAAAAAATAACTGGTTAGTAAGTATTGCCCTTTTAATATATAATTGGATATAGTTTGTTAATATTTTATTGAGGGTTTAATTCTGATATCTAATTTCAGTATTAATATCATCCTGTGGGCTCAATGAACAAGTTGGGAAGTATTCTTCATTTTTTATTTATTTATTTATTTTTATTTTTTGGTGCTGGGGATCGAACTCAGGGCCTTGTGCTTACAAGGCAAGCACTCTAACCACTGCACTAAATCCCCAGCCCCCAAATTTTTAGTCTTTTAAAAATGTGTCTAGATGAGGAATGGTGGTTCACATCTGTAATTCCAGCACTTGAGAGGCTGAGGCAGGAGGATTGCCATGAGTTTGAGGCCAGCCTGGACTACATATTGAGTTCAAGGACAGCCTGAACAACACAGTTAAGACTCTGTCTCAAAAAAAAAAAAAAAAAAAAAAAAAAAGACAAAAAAAATGGGTTTAAAATAGGCACTTTTTTTGCTTACTATTTTGGCAGTATTTGCTACTGAAGTCATCTGGGCCTGTAGTTTTCTTTGTGGAAAGATATTTATTATGACTTCTGCTTTGGTTGAATGTGTTTTTCTGGGAATCTGTTTCTTCATCTAAACTTTTAAATGTGTCAGCAGAAAGTTGTCAATATTCTTTTACTATTTTTGTTGTTTCTATGATTTCCAATGATGTCTTTATCACTTTGAGATTGATAATGTATTGTTATTCCTTCTTTTTCTTGGTTTGTGTCTTATATGGGGTTATAAACAGTATTTCAAAAATTAAATATATGCATTTCCTTATAATCTGTATGGCATGCTTTCCTTTTCATTAATTTTTGTTATTTAATTAATTACTATCTTTAATGATTTTCTTTGTGAGTGTTTTATTTGTTATTGAGATAAGTCTATCAAAATCTCATGTAATATTTGCATATTTGCCTATTTGTAATCATAGACATTTTGTTCGATTTTTTGGGGTAATCTGAGGTTGGGTTTCAGACCCCTTTTTAATTATTCCTTTGATTTATCCTCAGATAAGTCTCTTTCATGTCCCACACCAAAGACTGATGATTTAATTAGGTTACCCTTTTCTTTTGTATCCCTAACTTCGAAATTTTACTGTTTATCTATGTAACTCTATGAAGCTTCTAAAAGTTCCAGTAATATATTTGGCCTCATAGTTATCACTTCTGGATGGCATACATCTTTAGAGGCACCCAGATGCCAAGTTTATATTTTGGAAATTTCTCTCAGTTATACGATGTGTAATTCTCCACTTCCTTGTTAACTCTTTAGCACTTTCAAACATTTCTACAGGTACTTTTCCAGGCTTTCTATTTATTCTTGGTAATAGAGTCAGTCATAATTATTACTCTTCCATTACCACTAATAGAAGTCTTAACAGCTATGAAATTAGTAAATTACTTGATTCTCAGTTCACCATTCTATAAAACAGAAATAAAAATACTACCTTATAATTTTTCTAGTGCATGCTTTGCACACAGTGACTCACACAAAAATTATATTTCACTCTATCCATAAGGATGAGATCTTTGCTTGAAGATCTGATCTAGTCTATAATTTCAGATATGGTTATACATTTGGCAAGATAAACTTTATCTCGTGACATTTCTCTTGATGTTCTACTCCACCTTTACCATTTGTCGGCCACATTCAACTTGTGTCTGCTACCGATATTGCATCCTCAACATATGTAAAACTAATTCAACTAAATATCTCTTCCTGATGTCACTTGTTCCAGGAAATTTATATAAATATCTTTAGAGTAACATTTTTTTTAACTCAATTCCCAAATCTTGAAGTCATCCTTGAATCAATTTTCCATTCAAATGTCTTCACAATTGCAATAATCTGATATGTCCTTTAAAATGTCACCTACACTCTCGTAGTTACATTGTCGTGAACATTAGCCTTGCATCTCTGTGATCATCTTCGGCTTCCAGAGCCAAACATTCCATCTATCCCACAGTCGCATTGGCTTAATACAGTAGTCTTACTATAGAACTTGAGAGTACTATACTATTCCCCAAAAGCCTTCAGGTAAATCTAGTAAACTCTACAATTGACTCCAAGTCATTAGGTGGCACAGAAACTCTTCTATAACTTAAAATTATTTAATCTTCAAATTTATCTTTAAACTACTTTCAGATGAAGCTCCTGCTGTGGACATATCAGTATTTTCAATTCTCCAGAATGAACATGCTCATCTTTCTTTGTCCTTACTCTTTGTCTTGTCTCTTTTCTTCCAACTTTGAACCCCTCTTCCTTCTTATTTGAATTATTTGCATCTTGAAATCTGTATCCTACCTCTATAGTCTACCTATCTAATATTTTGTAAATACTACAGCTTAGCCAGTTAATAACTTTCAAACATTGATAACATGTATTGGGTGCTTTGAAAGACTGAAAGATATTAAGCCAAATAGAACTGAGTTTTAAGGTATCTTCCATTTGCACAATTAGTGTTAATCTTATAAACGTAGTTCTTTGTAAAATGGAGTTAATAGTATATTCTTTGGAAGATTGCTATAAAATTAGATAGAATAGATATAATGGAGCACAACACAGAATACCTGCCATGTAACAGTGGCTAAAATATGTGGTAGATACTCCTTTTTATTATTGATAGTATCACTCATTTAAAATTAATTGCGTTTTTGGTCAATTGTCTGTTCCACATGTATTCTGTAGATGCCACAAGAATATAAAGCCCTACAAGATAAGAATCATGTCTATATTTGGGCATGGCTGTAGTAATAAATGCTTGGAAATTTTTGATGATTGACTTATATTTACATGTGAATATATAATATTTTTATCAACAGATTTGCTGAATGTTATTTTAGGTTAGAAAAAGGTTACAGTTATCAAAAATCTTCAAGTATTGGTATGCTCTGAGTAGAATCTGATCTACCACAAGTTTTATTTATGCAGTTAGTCCCTGCAAGGTCTGTAAAATTGGTGAACATAAGCATATTGATTGTGCACGATTACAGAAACATTCTCTGTTGACTAGTCCAATCTAATGTCATTTTGACACAAGAGAAAAAGTAAGTTTGAGGACAGGCAAAGAAAGGTCTCAGTGAGTAGGCGGAATCAATTTTTGTCACGGAAACAGGAGGGATCAATATGCGGACCACCAGTCAACCCATTCTTTGAAAGGTCTTAAAGAAAAGAAGGAACGATGACTTTGCTACTTAAAAAACAATCACATATTGCTTTCCAAAATGTAATTGCCCACAATTTCTGTACTCTGCCTGGAAAAATTTTCAAACTATCACCAATCACCCGAATTTGAAGAACCTAGTGAAAATAAGCACACTATACATTCAGACATGTTCTAGATCTGACCACATCACCCCTCCACACACACTAAGACAGATGCAAAAAGAGTCCTCAACTTGATTTTTCCTATTTGTAGCAATGTGCTTTCTCTATGACTTTTGCTTCAAATAACTGATTAGAGGTGAAATGAAAAGAAGACGGCTATCTATCAGGTAGGTATTCACTACCTTTTGATGACTGACTTCAAAATTTGTAGTGCAGCTGTCTGTTTAGAAATGATGTCTTGGGGCTGGGAATTTAGCTCAAGTGGTAGAAGACTTGCCTAGGAACTGTAAGGCCCTGAGTTAGATTCCCAGAACCACAGCACCCCACCCTCAAAAGAAGTGAAGTCTTTAATACATCATTTAATTCAAAGGGTATCTGGCTACAAGCAAGTTTTACTATGACTAGCAATACCTAGAAGCTAGCTAACAGCAATTAGAAAGATATAAGGAATAAATTTATTTTTAGAAGTAGGGGCATTAGCGAAATTAGCTTAAAACAGACATTTACATATGTGAAATTTTGCACACTGGTTTCAGGCACCTCATGAATTTGAGTTCTGGCTTTTTAGCAGTAAACACAAAAGGAAGTTAATTACAGAATTCATCCTAAGTAGGACAATTTTCAGGAGAATTAAATTTCTTCTTGATTTGAAAACAATGGTAAATTTATGCCCACAAGTTTCATGAAGGAGACACCCTATAAAGTGAATGTGCAAATGCTACAACAGTTCCAGTGTGCCTTTTGTGATGGTGCCTTCAATACAAGCAGCATGCAGGACAACACAATTCAGTGTAAAAATAATTGTATCTGGAGATTCAGAGTATGTTTTCCAATGGAAAAATATTATGTGTGATCATTATTTTCTAAAACGTTCATAAACACTTCTGATATAGGCTGGAGCTAGATTTCTAGATTTCTGACATTAAACTTTAACATTTCTAAGAATTTGAAGGCTGGGGATTTAGCTCAATGGTTAGAGTGCTTGCCTTGCAAGCACAAGGCCCTGGGTTCAATCTCCAGTACCAAAAAAAAAAAGAAAAAAAAAGAAAAAAAGAATTTCAAGTCCTATCGCCAGCTAAGTGTGCCTCAAATGACAGAAAGTAGAATTACAATCTGATAAATATTTTGATAGTAGAGTCTTCCATCATATGATGAAAGAAAAGCTTAATTGAATAAGACGAGCTAAGGAAGTAGAGATACTGGTCAGAGTGAGGGTATTCACAACACACTCATATCTTCACTTACTCCTCAGAATTCTTAGGTAAAGCCCACAAATTGGATCCTGCTTCCCCTATTTTCTCATAAAAGTGCACACTTCCTCACTGGCCACTGGGCAAATGCCCAACTGAAATAGACCACTTTTGCCTAATAAAGAACTAGTAGAAATAATACTATTTAAGGTATATGCTTTATTGCATTGACTTATGCAATTCTTTTCATACATTCACATGTTTATAGATAAAGTTTAACACAGATATACTATTTATATTATGTATTTTGCTCATTTACCGCCTTTTTTGGTATTACTGTCTTTTGTTATCATTTTAGATGATCAGACAAAAATCTGTTGTTTAAAGCTAAAGGATATTTTATTTTTATTAGGGCAGCTTATATCACAAGTTACAAATAAAATGTCAACTAAATAAATTGTAAACTAAGGATCAGTTTAATACTAAAGCATTAAAACTAATAATTGGATTTCATCAGGGTTATGGAAACAATGTAATGAGTTTTAAAAAAAATTCCTCTCAGACTATTGGTTTCACTTTTTTATGGGAAGCTATTTATTGCAGTTAATTATTGGGTTTCCACAATATTCTGGAAGTACTTGTAAAATAAAAATATCAGAGTACATTAAACCTTTATTAAAAATTTTAAATACTATATACTTTATTTTTTCTTTGTCAAATTTTCATCCTAAAAAAAATCTCACTCTACCTTTCAGGGTAATATGCATTGGAAATATTAAGGTATTTTCTAAGTTTTCATGGAATTTGAATGCCAAAAAAAAAAAAAGAATTATTATGGTGGACAAACTCAGACTATCTCAATTTCTAAGCTACAAAGAAAATCACAGAAAATGGTGTTTGATTAGTAGTGACAAAATTTTAACATAGAAGATACCTTCTTAAGACCTAAAGAAATATGAGGGATAATTTTCAGTGCTATATTAATTTTGTACTTTGGTGAGTAAAAGATTCACAAAGTTCAATGAATTATATAAAAACCATTCAGTAGCAGAGTAATTACTAGCAATTTGGTATTCTGATCACTGATTTTTTAAAGTAACACTTGTCTTTATATTACTACTTTAAGATTTCTTTTACAAAAGTGATTAAAATGATTATAGAGACACACTATAAAATACAAGTAACTGCAAAAATCATAAAAAAATCTATGTTTTCCTTAATAATTTCTTAATAAAATTTTCACATCACTACTAAGCAAATAGTTTATGTCAAGAAAAACTTGAAAAATAATTGAGGAATGGATATACTGCACTTCGGGATGGAGCAATGAGAGGTGATAAAGATGTCATTTTTTCTTAAATTCATTTAAGATTCCCAAATCACCTCAGAAACTTTAAAGAAGTGAGTTTGCAACTTCAGAAAAATGACTAAAGAGTGAATGTTTGAAAGTCAAATACAGAAAAGTAAGAATGGCTGTATTAAATGTTAAGACAAATGATCAGACTATGTGAATGGGGTCCAGTTTCAGTGAAGGAATAGAAGAAGAGATACAATTAACAGACAGGAAGATCAATAGGCCACAATATACTATGTAGTCTCACTACACAGTATTTCTAGAGCTAATATATTGTATCTACACAAGACATTATTATATCATTCTTTTTTAAAATTTTATTTATTTTATTTTATCATTCTTTACTCTTTCTTTTAGGCCTTCTTTTTGGGGCATGTCTTGGTTTTTCCTTGAGTACACACTATAGATTATTATTGCTTTAGAAGAATCAAAATTTTGGATATTATGTATGTGGTGGACTGATTATGGTCCCCTTGAGCAGGAACACCTAGCTGAACTGTTAGTGTGGTCCTGGGAATAGAAGATCCACCTGAGGATTATTGCTGACGCACCATAAAGGAGAACGGGAGCAGAAGATCGCAGGTGGCTGATTTCCCTGAAGGAACTCAGCTGTTCTTGTAGCAGAAGGAGCTCGGGGCCTTGCCCTTGTCAGGGATGGCTGCTGTTTTCTTCAGGGGAGCTCTGGTCTTCATCTCTGCTTTGAGAGTCTTATCCTGGCTCCAGTATAGACTCTTCAGCCTTTTGGTGCAGACACAGACTTACATGGGACAGTGTCGTGGGCCCCCCAGCCTTGATTGGATCTTTTGGGTCTCCAGAGCAGATAAATGTTTTACACACTCCTGCATTTGGCTTGTGTGTGAATATTGTAACTTGTAAATATCCTGTATTTAATCTGCTGTCTTGCAAACCATTGACTCTAGAACCCACTGATTAATATAACTATTTCTTAGAATAGATTTCTAGAAGTGGTATAAGTTATTGTTTGTGAGACTGATTACATTGTTAAACACTATTCTAAAGATTATAATAACTTGCAATTCCTTCTCTCCTATGTATGTTCTCTTTATTGGCTTTTTCTGCAGGTGGGTAAAAAGCAATACCCCACTGATTGTATTTTTCTTTCGGTGTTCTCATATTTTAGTACCCATCTATCAAATGCATCCTGGATCTGTGGTGGCATTCAGAATTGAGTCAGAAGAGTCGGAAGCCAGTAATGTTGGAAACTTCAGGGGCCCCAGCATACCTGATGTTCTAGATGATGGCAGTCTTGGTACACAACCCCCATGGTGGGAATGGGGCACCTGGGCTTCTGTTTGTTGTCTATTCCCAGTACAATAGGGCTCGGCATCTTCTTGACTGCTTCGGTTGGAGCTGGTTAAGATTTTTGCTGTTTCTAGAAAATGCATGCATCTCACTCACTAAGAATAATATTTTTGAGTGTTTCAGTGAAATTTAAGTTGAAAGTAATTCACATCAGATGAATAATCATTTTTGGATGGAGTAACTTTGCAAGACAGACGCACATGTGAGGTAGGAAGAGAGAGGTGATTTGGTTGTGAGAAGCTTTCTAGTTCCAGAAACCCATCCAGAAACCCATCCAGAAACCCATCTCCACAGGAGCTCAGTGCCCCGAGTGCTCTGCATAACTCCAGGACTCCTTGTACACAGCAGACAGTCAGACCAGAGAAAGGGTAAATTTGGAAAAAAATCAACACGTATTTAATTCAGGACGTATGGTTAATGTATATCCCAAGTAATCATGAAATGAAATTTCTTAAAAGAGATAAAAGAAATTTTTTTTGTTTGTTCTGGACTTTGAATTTGACTAAATAGTTGCAGGATTAGTTTTTAAATAAACACCAGAGAATCTACATTTCCTTTCTTAATTTTAGCAAGAGATAAACACTTCCATTTTCTGAGGATTGAAAGGCACATACTTAATACACATTATCTTGTTTTTCATATTTAATATTAACCTTTCTATTGACCAAGGCTACATTTTAAGCCATCAGCAAATCCATTTTAAAATGCTTTTATCAAATTACAATAAGAGGATATTATACTGGGAACAAAGGTAAAGCCTTCTTTTCTGAGTCAGATGCATCTATGGCTTGTCGTCTTCCCCTAACGGCAATCAATAGATCATGCCTGAGCACAGTTTATCGAAACAGCACTGAAGTTATTTAATTTAAATCCACCTCGCTAAAACAATAACAATATGAATTAATCCATTAAAATACCATAACCTATGTAAATAATATTTTCTATATCTAATTCAAAATATAAAATATGAATATTGTAACAAAAAGGTAAAAAGAATCAGGAATTTATCATTGTCAATAATGTCATGAATCAATTCCAGGAAAATGGAGCTGAAACAGTTTACCACTTGCAAGTATCAGAATTAATCCCATTACGCTAATATTTTAAAGTATTCCTGGCACATAAAATATATTGGAAAATTACAGCTTTTCCCATTATTATTGGGGGTATTCCAAACTTCTGCACTCAGGTCAGAGGAGCATATATACAAAGCTCAGATATGAATTTTCCAATAACCACTGAAGGTACTGTTACATACATTATTCTATACTTTTTTAAGATAACTTTAAAAAGTATGCAATATAACTGTCTTTATTTACTTGTTGGATCATACTCTTTTGGAACTTTCCTTCCTTTCATTAGCACCTGTCAACTCATAGAAGGTCTTTCCCATTAAACAAAAACTCTAAAATATATGGCTATATATCTTCATTTTCTAAATTTAATGTGTGATGGGGAGCAAGTGAGCATCAAAATTATTGATTAAAAACAAATACTGCTACAATAAAATTCTCAGGATTATCTCTAGAACAAATTTGTTTTATAGCCAAACTGCATCCTTGGTACAGTGTAAAGAAGGAGCAAGAGCATCTCTCTCAACCTCCCTTCTCCCAGCTGGGGCTGGAGTTCTATTTCTTTTTTTTTTTTTTATTTTTGGTACTGGGAATCGAACTCAGGGCCTCATGATTGCAAGGCAAACACTCTAAGCACTGAGCTAAATCCCCAGCCCTGGAGTTCTATTTCTAAATGATCTTGTTGTATCACTCATTCCCTACCAGGACAATTTTAATTCAAATGGAATGAAGCAGAGTCTCTTTAACTTGGCTTACTATTTCTTTCATGATCTGGTTCCATCCACAAGACTCACTCTTCCAACCTTCCAAACAGCGACTACACAGTGATTTGCCCAAATATTTGAAACTCGCCAAATATCTCAAATTCTTTCACACCTCTTTGTACAGTTGTGTTTTCAGCCTAAAACATACCAACTTTCTTAAGAATTTATATTTATTCATAGGGTTAGCAGAAGTCCTTTCCTTTTAAAAAATCTTCTGTAATCCTACGAGGTAGAAAGTATTCGCTGCCCTCTCTTTTCCTTAGTACTTCAAGCACAGCGCTAGCCCTTTAGTACGTATTTCTACATCAAAATGATTTGATTGCATATTTTTCTTCTCCAACTAGATAGTAGGTGCTAGATGAGCAAGTGCTGTCATCACTAACATGGGTGTAATGACTGGACAGAGCAGACACGGTAAATGTGAAATTTAAAAAACGAGATGAGCCTACATAGCCTAGGTAGCAGGTTCTTAGAAATCTTAGTGATAAAACTAATTTGTTTGTAATGTTTAAATATTATTTGTAAGGTTAGAACTTTCCTAGAGGTTTGTATCTTTCTCATGGAATGTGCACTCTATTTCTGGAGTTCTGACTCCTAGAGAAGACTCTGCATAAATTTCTTATGTGAAGTCTTAATGTTACTCTGAATCAAAGTTGACATTTGGGAGTTTTAAATATATCAGTTAGATATTTTGTGACATCATGTCATTTCTATCATGATGTCAGCAATGATTTCCAGCAACACAATATTCTGTCAAAAGGACACAAGAGAACAGAAGAAAAACAAAGGAACTTGAAAGATATCTGTGATACTTTATCTGCTCTACATCTCTGTTGGCCTACTTTGCTTTAGTAAGAAAAACTCATGTTTTTAAATCAAACATCAAATGTTCTGTAGAGACAAAACAAGCACCCAGAGGAGTCCTCTTCCAACCGATTATTGTTCCATTCCTTTTTAACTGAGAAATCTCCTATACAAATTACCTTTTTAAGAATTCTTTAGTCATTCTTTAGTATGATCTAAGGATTTTGAGAATGTTTTCACAGACATTTTCTTTAGAAAAATAAAGAATACACAGTGGGTCAGGGATAATTTGAGATATTTCAGAGTGTACTGAAGCCCAAGTAGGTACTCATTCAAAGCCAGAACTCTCTATCTAGTCTCTTTCTGTACTACTTAGACCTCTTTGTGGATAAAAACAATGAACAGACTTTACTGGTTTAGGTAATGACTTTAAGTGTAGATTAAAAATGACTTCACAGGAGGATAGCTCTAATGGCTCAAATAATACCAACAAATACTCTGCCTGTATATTATCAACCTTATGCAGTGACTGTGGGAAGGTCCAATGTCTCTTTTAGTTATTTCTGCACAAGGTTTTGAAGTATTCTCTCTTCTATCCCATCACTGGTCACATGCTTGTCCTTAGCATAATCACCCTGCCCCAGAAGATGGCACACATTTGCCTTGGCTGGGAGGCGGCATCAATTCCAGCAAGCTTCAAAAACAGATTTATAGGATAGATGAATTTATCAAAGGAAGATCAGCCACACAGTTAATGACAGAAGAAAATGAATATTAGGGAAGCAAGCAACACATGATTAATTTAATATGTCTTTTTTATAATGTCACATCAAGCTAACAATTTATTTTATCATAAGATTAAAGATTTAACATTTTTTAAAATTTAATTTTCCTACTCCCTTTCAGCTTACTGGAAAAACTGAGTCAAGAAAATGCACTGCATTAATCTTGTGGCTTTCTACACCACAAGATGCCCCTGAGATATGAAATTTCAGACTGAGAACACAGCCGAGCAGCAAGTCTTCTTTAACATCACAGTATGGATTCTTAGTGAATTTTTAGGGGAAGGGGAGATATATTTTCCCCAGGTACCACTTAATGCAATGCTAAGTACCAGTCTAAAGGTTTAAAGATTACTACAGCTTTCTTTTCTCATTATATTTAATTGCCATTCCACAGCAATATTCCCTGATCTTCCATAAGTCAACTGAAGTCCAGTTTCTGGTTATGGAAACTTGTTCTTAGTTGCTAAGGAAAGAGAGAAAAGTACAACTCTCCAGATGTGATACGTTCAATATAGTTCTTACATCATAAAAATACAAGTTTCTATTTTAATATCAATAAGATTGCTCTTATAATTTTCATAAAATTGTCCCAAATAAATCTTGAGAGTTCTCCTGAGAAGTTATTACCAGATCAATGCTAGTGAATAGCATATGTCAAATGGAAAAAAAAATGTTAACTGAGAAATTTGTTTCATCATAAAATGATTTTGTGTTAGGGAATTTTATTGTTATACACATTACTTTCTGATGGCTAATAGAACAGGTATCTAGTTCCTTAAGGACATATACATATGCTTTTTGAAAATTATTTTATGAATGTGTTTAGAGAAAAAGTACTTATTCCCTGAATGTGTTATGAAAGTGACATGGACTATAAGTCATTTTATCAGTTACAGGCAAATACAATTCTTACCCTTAACCAAACCCAAAAAAAGAGGAAAAGTCTGTGCTAAGCTAACTTTTTCACTAGTTTTTTTTTTGGGGGGGCGGTGTTGGGAATTGAATTCAGGGCTTTGCACTTGCTAGGCAAGCACTCTAACCACTGAGTTAAATCCCCAGCCTCACTATTTCACTATTGAACTCATCTTCGAGAACTAAGAGGAAAAACTACTACACTCATGTGTTACTTGCAGGAACAATTCTTGGATATTAACTCCTTCATACCCCATGACAATATTTTGTTATTATCCTTACTTTACAGATGAGGACATTCAGTCTCAAAAAATTTAAGGACCTGGCCACAGACAGTGGCAAAGTTTATGCTATGATTTGAATCTTGACTATCTTGCAAAGGTCCACTTGAAGGCACCACTCTCAGGGTGGCAGTTTATTAGGAGGTTGTGGAAATTTAAAAAGGTGGGGCCTAGTGGAAGCTTTTTTAGGTCATTGGCAGCGTTTCCTTGAAGTGGATAGTAAGACCCTTGTCCCTTCCTTTTCCTTTCTTTAGCTTTTAGACCATGAGGTGAGTGGTTTTATTCTGCCACACACATCCCACCATTGCTATCCAGCACTCCCACTGAGGCAACAGGTCTGCTTGATCACAGTTTTGGCTACCTCCAAAACTGGTGGCCAAAATAGACCTTTTCTCTTTTTAAGTTTATTTAGATATTTTCTTACAGTAACAGAAAGCTGATTAACCCAGCTAGATTCAGTGCTGCTGGATTCCAGGAAAATGAATCTCAAAAATCAAAATTATAACAACAACTACAATAACAACAATGAAAAATAATACAAAATAGTGTAAGGATCAAATTCCATGAGAGGAATCCTCCAGATTGCAGGTTTTTATGACATCCTGCTCATGTCTTCTCCTTAAGCAAACGCGCAAAGTACTGGAAGCTGAGAGCGATGGAATCTGAAGGTGTATTGGGACGGTAATAGGAGCGCATGCAACTTGGTATCAGTTTATCTGACATCTGGCAGGCAAAGTCTGAACCTGCAGTAAGAGCAATAAGGAAAGTTTACTCAAAGAGAAACTTGAAACGATTTGATGTTTGGAGACACAGGAAAGTATGAAAGTAGTTTTGGATCTGAGACTTAGTGACAATATATGCTAAAGGAGACAGAACTAGAAAAAAGCATGGTTAAATAAATAAGACGAGATTCTCATTCAACTGTGACTAACAACACAGAGAGAATGAGGACAGTAAATGCCAAATAACCAAATTCCAAATTCCATAAAATGTACAATGGTATAATCAAGAGAGGGGTCAGAAAAAACAACTAGTACAATGGGCCTGACGAGACCAGTGAGCACACTGTGATGCAGAGACGGCTTCGGACTTTCTGAAGAAGACAGCACAGGGCCGGCAAGTGACTGTAAGCAGCTGAAGGATGTAATAACAGAAGATCGATGGCGAGAGGCCTGTTAGGCCAGAATAAGAAAAACCTGATCCTGGGACACCGCTGTCTCCTAGTTCTTCCGCTGGTATAATTCTTTTAAATTGGCCCCCTGTCCTGCACTGTCATGACCCTTGTCTAAGCCACACTACTACTACCATCTCTCATCTGAATTAATGTGCTACCTCCCTCAGTTCTTCTCTGTTCCCTTAAGGTTTAGTGTCAACAAACAACATGAGGATTCTTTAAATCCAGTATGAGTCAGTTCTGTTCAAACCCTCCAAGAGATTTCCATCTCGGAACAAAAGTCAAAGCCCTTGAGTGGGCTCCTGCTTCTCTAATGTCTCTAAACTCACTCCCCTTATTTTCTCCCCCTAACTCATTGTTCCTCAAGCACACTGGCCCCTTGGTGTTCCTCTGACATTCAAAGCATTTAAAGGTTTTGTATTTGATGTTCCTTGATGTTCACTTCCCGCAGACTCATGGGATTTACTTTCCTGTCTCCTTTATGTCTCTTCACAGATGTCATTCTATCAGCAGGACTGAGTAAACTGCAGTGCTGCAAACTAGGCCAGAAAAACCAGAAATGAAATCTGTTTTGGAGAAAAGATAATGAACCTCACTTTGGTAAGAAATGAGTTCGAAGAAATGGCAGTTGGGTTTGGTTGGGGCTTCTTGGTGGAGCTCTCTAGTAGACAGAGAGTTGTAAAGGAATGTTAACATTGAAGGAAGGAGCAGAGAAAGAACACATCTAAAAGTAAGCAGAGGAAGTAGCCTGTGGTAGACTAAACGTGTCCACAAATTCTGTGAATAGCTCCTTCAAAATGTACAATCTATTCCATTATCCCCTGACTCTGATCGACCTTGGGACTTGCTTTGACCCAAAGAATGGGGCACAGGTGACTCTATGAGGGTTTGGGAGCCTGGGCATTAAGTGGCCTTTCAGCTGTTTTTCCCTTTTGGAACACTGCTCTGAGACCAACTGGAAAAGAAGTTGATGGAGTCACCAGGACCACGAAGAGACACGGGAAGGAAAAAATGCGGCACTTCCACTGATAGTATCGAAACCTACTTGGCTATCCTAGCTCTACTGGCCCAGCTGACCACAGTTGCCCTGGTGAGGCCATACAGAACCAACCAAGAGACTGTCCGCCAACTGGTAAAACTGAAAAACAAAAAACAAATAACAACAACAAAAATAGACCTCAAAACTCTCAAGTCTAGAATTTTATTCATTCACTTATGCTGGGGACTGTACTCAGGGCCTTGTGCTTGTTGGGCAAGTGCTCTACCACTTGAGCTAAACCCCAACCCCACTGCTTTACTCTAATAAAGACCTTAAACAAATAGCAATGGTTTTGCGATTTAGGGTGCATAAAGGCTGAAAAATTAGGTAAGAAGATTGTTAGTGAAGGATGGACACAGAGAATGCAATGTTAGTAGTGATGAAAAAAAGGCCAAAACTTGTTTTGACAAATAGAAAGTAGCAGAAGTGATCCTGTGTGCGTTTAAGAGGATTTTCAGCTTTTGCTTTGTCTTCTTGCCGTAACGCCCTAAAAGCATCACATAAAGTGGAACTTAGCTTATTGCCGGATGAAAGCCCATGTGAAGAAGTCCCAGTGCTCCCCAGGGGACAGTCAGCATCGACAGCCAAATATGTACAGGAAACTCTCTGGCACCATCCAGTCATAGCCAACCTTTCCACGAGGAAGCTCAGGTGGAATTGCAAAAAGAGCTTTCTCCTAATCACGGAGAATCCTCTTATTGTTTTCAGCCATTGAGTTTTGAGATCGTTTATTACCATGCAAGAGTACAATGAAACTCTTGCCTGAGATGTAGGAAAAGATTTAGGAAAGCTGAATCAATGAAATCATGGGGAGACAAAGCCTGTCCGAGAAAGTCTATACAAATAGAATCAAAGACTCAAAAAAGAGATTGGATAATATAAAGTGTTAGGTGCATCTGTTAGGTAAAACAGACTCCCGCCTAATTTGATTAAAACATATCTTTCCTGTCGATTCTGGCTTTAATGATACAGATAAAAGAAAAGTGGTTGTTGTGGGTTGTGTTGTCATCCCACCACTTTTGACAAAGGGAAAGTCATTTTTTCTCTTACATTTGCCATTTTAAGTGGTAACAGTTAATGAGTTTACATCATTAAGTGGTAAGTAACCAACTATTAACTTTCATCTAATGTCACTGCTAAACCTACTTTAAAAATAAAAAATATAAAATTTTTTACAAAATCTTATTCTTTTTTAAAACAAAATTCTATTCTTTATTATGACATTGTTATTCAAAATATTGGTTCAATCCTGATGTTTTTTAAAAATAATTTTTATTAATAATATAGCAAAATATATTGGAATATATACATAGACATAGACACATGCATACAAACAGAGATCAAAGTTCGATGGTAGATTGTTTTAAAGTCCAATATAAAACTGTGATTGCTAAAAACAGCATGAAAGAATAACCTGTTTCCCTAAATTTTCTAAAAGGCTATAATGACTTTCATCTTTACGATAAATTGAATAGAGAATCTCAACACAATTATAGGAAACAAACACCAACCAAGAGTGTTAGATGATCCTAATTGTAAGAGACCTTAGATTTAAGTATGATATCCAACCTAATTATATTCTAAACATATTAGATGGCACAGCGTTCTACAGGAAGAAAAAGTTCTTAGTTGATTTATTGTTTAAATTAGAGAAAACCGATTCAGTTATTAGATGGATTCTTGTATATAAAAAGTCAGGTTTTCTACGTAATGACTGTGTAATTTGTGTTAAGAAGTAGAACCTCATTCCAGAGAAGTAGATTCCAGTTCCAGAAGTAACCATGCATTTGAAAATGTGTTCTCATCTAACTCTGCAGACAATGGAATTCATCTGGACTGAGTTCTCACCTAACTTGTAAAAGTAAGTGTCATTTAGGTGAAGTTCTATTCTGTATTTAAACAAATTTTATCTTTTTATCTTTTGCCCCTCCTTACATAATGTATGTTCTTATCTGTCAATGATAATATTTATGATAAAATATGGCACAAAAATATTCCTCTGATGGAAAGGAGCAAGAATATTTATGAGTATGCTTTCCAATTTTAATATTCTAAGAAAATAGTCCAAGATTTTCAAACACCGAACAGTTTTAATGTCTGTTGTTTGGATGTCTTCAGGTCTTCCTGCTTCTAAAATTCCTTTTTACATTACAATTAAAATAGAATTTAAATTCAATTTGAGGAGCTCAGAAACTTTTCTTTTTTGGGAGGGTGCTGGGGATCAAACTCAGGGCCTTGAGCTTGCTAGGCAAGTGCTCTACCGCTGAGCTAAATCCCCAGCCCTTCAGAAACTTTTAAGTGGCTGTTGACTCACTCTCTCTCTTTTTTCCAAGGGTGTTCACAAAGTTAATTTTTTCCTAATACTTTTGACTCAATTTTTTACTTTCTGTCTTAATCACTTTCTCGTGGCTGGGACAAAATATCCAACACTCAGAGTTTAAAGGAGGACAGGATTAATTCAGGTCACTGTTTCAGTCCATGGTCTGCTGCTCCAAGGCGCAAACACATTGGCAAGGGATATGGCAAAGGAAAAGGTGTTGAACCATGCCTGCCAGGAAGGAGAGAGCTAAGGGAGAAGCCAGGGAGAGAGATTTAGCCCCAGTGACTTGCCTCTCCCAACCCAGGCCCACCTCCTAACAGCACGTTCCCCTATGAATGAGCATCCATGTTCCAGTCACCTTCCAAGAGCATGAGACTTTGGGGGGACATTTTAGATCTAAACAATAACATCTTCTCTATTCCAAAATTTATCAGTCATTTGTAGGGTAGTCCTATCACTTACTCTTCAAACCAGAACACTTTGAGACAAAATGGTATACTATTATTAATGACTTTAAAAACCTGCTACTATCTTGAAAAAACCTCTAAGACTGAGTCATCTATTTGATACCAAAGGATAGTTCTAGTTATCTATGGCCCTCCTCATTTTGTCTTTCTTCTTTTAGGTTTTTACTACTTCTAGACCCTTCTCATGTCTTTTTTCATTATTCCAAAATTCCTTACATTTCTCCCTAGGCTGCCAGAGGTAATTTAAGCATTGTCCTATTTTATATTTCAGGAAAACTCAGCTGTTTTTATACTATTATTATAAGTTCCCTCCAGGGACCGTGGAGAATTCCACAAATTTGTCAACCTAAAGTTCCATCAAAGTATTTTCCTAAACGAGAAAGCTACACATGCTCATAGGCAGTCCTTTCAAATGTGGAAGACAATATAATCAGGTTTTATGTTCCTTTAAACACTTATATTCTTTCCCCCTATTGTTGGCTCTCCCTATAATGGACAGTGTTGCTGGTTAGTGGATCTCCTGGGTTTCCTTTTACTGGATTTATGTATCCATCTCAGATTCTGCTGCTAGATCCTCATTTTTCACTTTTGCTGATTGCCTTAGGGACTAGGGTTGCACAAATAAAGAGGTAGAAGTTTCTGGGACCCATCTCCCTCCTTCCTGTTATGCTGTGGCCAATGGTTGGTGTGAGAATATTAAAACAACTCCTTTACTTCTAGAACCACAGTGTTCAAGGTCTTCTGAGTGCTGCGCTTAAATCGACTAAGACTACAATCAGATTTTCTCTGTGCAGAAAAGAATTAACCCAGTGGCCCTGACAGTGTTAATCTCAGATTCTCTTAGAAGGATAGCCTTTGGCTTGCACCTGGGTATGTACGTTTCTGCCGAATCCCATTATTCTCTACATGATAAGAGTGGAACCCCCCATATTTAAAGTGCTCATGTAGTCAATGTGATAGAAAGCCGAACATCTGCTTTCTTCAAGACTCTGGAGTGTGGTATGTGCCAGGCAGAAAATGCCTACATGACTGATCCCAATATAAATCCTGGTCTACCAGCTCCAGGGAGCTTCCATGGTGGACAGCCTGTCACATGTATTGTCACAGCTCATTGGTGGAGGGATTCGGTACATCCTGTGTGACTCTGTTGGCAGAAGACTCCTAGGCATGGTTTCCTCTGGATTTTTCCTATGTGTTTTTTGCTTTTGAGAATTATTATAAATGACACATGTGGTCACAACTGTATGCTGAGTCCTGTGAGTATTCCTAGTAAGTCACTGAATCTGGGGATGGTTCTGGGAACCCAAGGGATATGCACCCTTTTCTAATTAGCTTCTTTATCTCCCTTTCTCTTACTGGTTTCTCCTGTGAGTACATCCTTAATAAACTGCAGGCATCCTGATCCTCGATCAACCTATGCTTCTGGGAGAATCTATGAGCATTTTGAGTCACACAAAATATTGTTCTTAACCAAGAGCTCCAGAATCTCTCACCATTCATTGCTTCATATTGTTTATTCTTTGTTTCACTTACCTTTGTCCATCTCCACGCTACTGTTTTTTAATAAAGGCTTACTTGAAGAAATTAATTCAATATTGACAGATCATAAATTTCATGCAAATTGTATTTTATAACTTAAAAATAGGTTGCCCCATCTCTCCCCACATTGTGTCCTGTCATCTAGAGGTTAAATTTTTCAGTATTCTTAGAAGTTTATTCCTCTGTTTACCTCAAGGTATTGAAATGATATGTCTTTACATCCCTCTTCACACTGACCACACCGGATCAAAGAAATATGACATGAACCACTTGGGAAAGAAGTAGTATTCAGCTTCCCTTTTTTCCATTCAGATATAGATATACACCCTAATCCAGAAGGAAGAAACTGGTGGCAAAAGTTTCAGAAAGAGTAAGCAATCAGAAGGTAAGTCATCACCTTGAATGGTAAAGTCAGCTTCCCCAAGTATTTTCAGTCAATTCTTTCTGGTGTTTTTAATGATAGGGAGAAACAATTCCCTCAAAGAAGCAAAATTCCTGCTTTAAAATGTCGTCTTATGCTAATTTCAACACGCTCTTAATCCTAGGTCTTCCACTGCATTATGAGGACTCAGCCCATTTTCTGGGTTGCTGACCATCTATACGTAGTAGTCATTCCCATTTAAGAATGGCACAGGTAAATCCTGATATTCATGGCTGGTGACCCCACCTGCACCATTAATAGCTGTGTAACTGACTTACTTCAAGAAAATATTATTTTTTGGTTTTATAAAAATCTGGATCAAGGTTGAGAGAGACAGTTGTGTATGTCAATTGATTATATGGTCACTAATGTTAAATGAAACAAGAAAGGTAGCACAGAAGGTCAGCCATTTGAAACAGCGGAGGGTCATCACTTTACAAAATAATACTGAAAACAAAATAAGAAGATTGAGTTTCTGAAATTCACTTGGAATGATGGCGGTACTCTAACATCTGAAATAGAAACCACAGTAAGGAAATCCAGATGGCATGGTTTTTTATGCTTTTCAACAAAGCGGGAGAAAATAAGGGAACGATATTTGGTTTACAGTCTCAAGTAATAAATAATACATTTTTTCCCCATCTCCAGCTTAATGGCCTTTATTCTGATTCTAACCAATTAATTTGGGAAACAAAAGACTCTTCGTTCAACAAATTTAAATCTTTAAATTAAATATATAATGTCACACATTAAATAGGGTAGATTAGGGGAGTTCTCAAAGGTATAACACCCTCTAGGAACCCCCTCCCATCCACCACCATCCTTATGGTACAGAACTGGAGTTGCTTTCCTGATGATCTTCAAGCTTCTATTACGCGTAAAATGTTCAACCTTTTTGAGATTTTAATTGTCTTTTGAGTTTTCTGTTGTCAGCAAATGTTTTCCACACCCTTGTCAATCATGGCATCTATATAAAGTTCCTCCCAGCTGCTCTTACAGATTTCCACAACCTTATCCCTTAGAAAGTAAGTGGAGAAATGAGTATGGCAGCAAATGCTAATGATCTCTAGCAGCCTAGACAAAGACTATTTCAGAAACAAAGAAAATACACTTTAAATACTTTCAGGTCATTAACAAAGTTGTGAAATTTGAGAGGAATGTGGAGGAAAAAAGTCTTCTATTATTTGCTAGGCTCACAGGCTCTAATTCTACATGTCCCTAGTCGGACGTGAACTTAATTATAAAACAAAATCTATAGCTGCAGCCCAGGCCTGGGGGTAGAGTCTGTCTACTAATCCACTTTAATTCCCTAGGCCCAATTTAATTACAAAACAACATTTGGTGCAGCTGCTAAACACTCACCAGGTGACCATTTGATAATATTTCAGTAATATTTACAGGTCTCTAGCTTTTGCTTTTATTCATTCTATCCACACGGTTATATTTCAGTCATATAAAACTTTGAGCCCATTCTAGAATTTACACTAAAAGAAAATTTTTACAAAATGTATACATCTATGTAGTTGAGCCACTTAAGTATTAAATTTCACTTTAACTACTTTATGTTAGGAGATATATTTTATGATGAATGAGGTGACTTAGTAAAGGACAACAATAAACTGAATATCATTTGTGTACTTCTTACCTTTTAAAAATCTTTCTGTCTGTGAGACAAAGCAAAACCAGCTTATGTATATTCTGTGCTGCCAATTTGATTTTTAGGTTATAACAAACATAACTTTGCTATACAACTGGATGTATCTAACTCATAATATGCTTGTTTTTAGCATTTAATGAGACAAAGGTGTATTTGTGTTACAAAATAATTACCACTTGACAAAATTAAAATTAACCACTGATATAAAATATATTCAATTTGTGAAATATCTGAGATTACTGAACTCAGTGAACTAGTTGCGATTTTTTTGTTGGATAACACTGAGGTAGATGTTTTGAGTACAATTAATATTTTGTGTTAGCTTTTTGGTTCACTCAGATATACCTTTACAATTCCTGGGACTCAGATTTTCTTTAGATGTTTAGAAGGACAAGAAAAATTTTTTGAGTTGAGGAAAGCAAGAAGCAGTATCAATAAGAGAGTTTGATGTGACCTTTACTGTTTATTCAGCAGTTCAGAATACAACATAGAATAACACCCAATCCAAATTAGGATTTGGTGTATGAGTAAAGCAGAGACCAATTGCTTCTTTTCTTTCTTTTTTTTTTTTTTTTTTTTTTTGGTACATGAGAAAGAATCCACTGAGCTACTTCCTCCGCCTTTTTTCTTTGTTTTTTGTTTTTATTTTGAGAAAAGGTCTTGCTAAATTCCTAAGTTTCCCAGGCTGGGCTGGAACTGGTGATCCTCCTGCCTCAGCCTACCAGAGTGCTGGGATTACAGGCATGTGTCTTCAGGCCCAACAGAAATTGCTTCTTTGCTTTCCCTTCGTGCATGCCAATCTCTGAGTGTTACTTTCGCCCTTTGTTTTTCTGTTTAGAGTAGAACAGAGAAAAGCTAAAAAGAAGATGTATCATAGCTAATTACACCTTCATACAGCACAGAAGATTACACAAAATTCATCCTAAGATATCTGCAGCAATAATCTCCTTTTTTGAATTTCAACCTCAAGCGCTGGCTCAGATGCCACCTACCACCATTCCCCATGTCTCATGAAGATCCTGGACAAAGAGGATGCTGTACGTTTCAAAGTCAAAAGGCTAATTTCTCAGTAACGCTAGCATCTGTCAGTCTCCTACCCCAGAGAACATCTTTTTTTCCTACCGAACAGTGACTGAGTCACAGGAGGAAATGATTCTGCTTGCTGCAAGGAAATAGGATGGGAGGAATTATGACGGTTACCAGATGTTCCAGCACCCCAGAGGGGGCACCGGGACGCTTCTGCATGTGCTGTTAACAGTGCAAACTGCCAGACCTCGAGGCCCTGGGGTCTAGTGCTCAGGCCTTGGTAATGTGCAGAGTCGTAAGATTTGAGGGTTAGAAGGACCCTTAGAATGAACTTGTCCAGACATTGTAAACTCAGTGTGTGTGCATGCGTTGGGGGTGGGGGGATTCCTTCAGTTCCTAAATGTGACTCAAGGACTGCTGAGGGTAAAGGGTTTGCCCCCCAATAGTAGCTGCACTCTTGGGAAGAATATAGAAGTCTTATGTCAGAGATAAATAACACCAAATGAGTTACAAAATACTAAATCATTACGGTGGTTGAGAAAGGGACCTTGTGGGATACCACTGTCCACTGGCTGAGGCATTGCAGAGTGGGGGCTGACAGAAAGCAGGTCAATTAAACTAGGCTGTAATAGGCCTCGTGGCTTTGGAGTCTGAATTACACGATATCATTAAGTCAAAATACTGGTGAGGAAAAAAAGATTTTAGAGTTAAGTGAACCAACCCTTACAACTCTTCTTTATTTACATTTCATTTCCTGTGGTAAATAAAACAGGATCATGTAGAAAACTGGTATCTCCTCATTTTTAGTGGAATGCATTCTTCCCTGATTATGGTTTCATTCTTACTCTACATTATCTGCTTCAAATTTAAAAACCATCCTATGATTGTTTATGGAATCTTTCCAGTGCCACCATGTGACAGATGGAGGGAGGGAGGGAGGAAACTCCAGAGGGGGAGAGAGAGCAGGAGAGGAAGATAGAGAGAGAGAAAGGGAGGGGGGAGAGAGAGAGAGAGAGAGAGAGAGAGAGAGAGAGAGAGAGAGATAGAGAGAGAAGATTTGTAAATAGAAGTAGTTATGAGAGAAGACTTTTAACGTAAGGTAAAATCATATCTGCAAGGTTAAATAGGTTTTCATAAAAATGTGACAGATGTTCTCTCTTACCATCACTGTTGATGCACACAACATCTTGAACTTGTGTGCCTGGACCGCACTCCTTTCCATTATCTGGTTCACAGTCTCCAAGCCTCACTGCTTTCCAGTCATAGCAGGACGGCTCCTCACAGGGAATGGCTTCCAGTAAGTGAGGGCAGTTTCCAGTCCCCCCAGAGCCTCCAGTGGGCTCATTGGTAATGCGCCGCTTCCTCAGTTTGAAGCCTGAGTCACAGGGGGAAAGAAAGCATTTACTGTCAACAACATATTTCAGAAAACTGAATAAAGTCCAAAGTGAATGCCAGATGAGTGCAGAGGGTAGAAAAGTCATTTCTGTTTTGAATCACTAGTGTATGTATCCCAAAAATGTAGCTTAACCTGAGCTTGTGAACCATTCATCAAATGAATAAATGAATGAATGAACACAGAACAAAAAGTATTTAGGTTTTAGCTTTCTACAGAAAAGAAAAGTTTTATAACTCTCATGTCCCTCATAGGGCTTAGAGAGGGAAGGAGGGAAGGGGAGAGAACGATGGAGATAGATGGTGATAGAGATAGAGATAGAGGTAGAATGGAAAGAATATTCAAAGAATGAAATCTCAAGCTATTCAGAAACATTCATGATCAGATAGATGAAATGCTACAATTTCTAATCCTTCAGCACTGTTATATCATTGAATTTGGAAAAGAACCGCTGAGAAACTGGATAGTTCTAAAGAAATGGTCTTTTGGAGCCTCTGGTGAATTTTGGCTCTCTGGAAATCTGAATTCTGAACCTCAGCCATCTGGGCTCCATTCAGAGTTCACTGCATGCTTTAATCATGCCTGAATAGTGTTTTTCTGACAATGTAAAACAAAATTAATAAGTCTGTTTATGCTAAGGGAACATACTAGAATTATTAGAGGTTGTCCTTTGAAACAAAACAGGAAAATAAAATTATGAGAAAATGTGAATCCAGGTCACCATGCCCATCATGAAATGAACCACTGTTTTTATTCTGCTTGTCTCAGGTATATCATTGGTATCTAAAAGTAACAAAGTTTAACAAAATATTTTTGCCTTCAAAACAATACGGAGCTGTGATCATTAGTACTGGCCATAGGTCAGGCCCGGAATTATTTATGCGTATCTTCTCATTGATTCTTCAGAGACAAACTTGGTGTCAGATATTATTACATCCCTCTTATAGGTAACAGTAAATAAGTTAAGGAGCAGAGCAGAGATTCCAGTGCAGATCAGGCTAATACCATCTCTCATCCTAATCATTGCACTGACGTACTTCAAATCCTCTTCATAACACTATCTAAATTATCAAGCATCTTGCCTATGTTCCTCCATTTTAATCTTCTGGTACCATCACCAGAGTGGGCTTATTTTTAAGACCGATATTCTGTAGCCATTCTGGAAAATAATTACAAACAAACAATCACAAGGAACAGAGAAAGCACTCTTTTTTTGTGGGGGGGTGCCCAGAATCAAACTCAGGCCTTACGCTTGCTAGATAAGCACGCTAACCTCTGAGCTAAATCCCCAGCACAAAAAGCACTTTTAAAATGCATGATCTGACTCAGTCTGTCGGTGTTTCAAATATGCTGTGTTGTTGTTACATACCTTTCTTCCCTTGCTGGTCATTGCAGTTTTCATAAGTACAAGGTCCCCAAGCTGACCATGGTGAAACCTCACATTCGATTGGACAGGGAATGTGGCACAGCTGTGTGGTATTAGGGACAGGGCCAGTGCATAATTTGGAATCCACTGGTTTTGAGGCTGTTTGGAGAAAAATACAGGCATCTCTTAAGAATTAAATCAAAAGTAAATGTCATGGTCAATAATGTAACTTTTGTGAGTACAGAGAAGAAAACTGTTTCAGATGTACCACCAACATATTTTCCAATGTTTCTCAGCTACATCCTGAGAATAAAAAAGAGGAAGTATGAGGAATGAAAGATACAGTATAGTATAGTTAAAGAAAACCGAACTAGAAGGCTTGCAAATTGCTTATCGGCTTTGTCACTGATTATATTTGCTGTTAATAATGCTAAATATAACTTTCCTAGTCAGAAAAAAATCCTTAAGGTGAACTCTAAAATTCTGTAGCTAGATCCTAAAAGAGTAGAATCTGCTTTAGAGGACTGAATACAGTAGGAGGGTGTGACAGACAAGATGGACTTTCAGTTTGATTGACCTCAGAGCCACCTAGAGGATTAGTAAAGCACACTTCTGAGTGTGTTTGGGCAGGTCACAGAGGTGTGACTTTGCAGACTATATCAGTCCCTGTTTGGTGCTGTTACCCTGTTCTGTTTTCTGGTCACCACAAACCAAGCAGCTCTGCTCCACCACATCATTCTAACATGACGTTCCTGCCTTGGAGTCAGGCTACCAAGAACTGAATCCTCTGAAACCATGAGCCAAATTATCTCTCCTCCTTTAAATTGTGGGTATCAGGTATTGTGTCCCAGTGATCAAAAGTAAACTAATATAGAGGGGCAACGTGGCTTTAATACATATGGAAAAAACATTCACTCAGCTGTTTTTCTTTGGTGGGGGGAACTACTGTCCCTGTTGTCCACAAGTCTAAATGGTAACACATTGTTTTAGTTACTTTTCTCTCGTTGTTGGGACAGAATACCCGACACCCAAAGTTAGGGGAAGAAAGGTTTATTAGCTCACAGTCTGCAGAGGTTTCAGTCTATAGTCCGCTGGGTCCGAGGCGGCCGGGCTGGCGTGGCGGACCGGCGGCCGGCCGCAAAGTAAAGTGAGGAAAATGCAAGGAATGTATGCAAATCAGCAATGCAAACAAGCAGCTAATTAGCCTCTTCCTATATCTTTATCTAGGCTACCTGCCCCCAGGGCAGCCCACACTCTAGATCCAGCTATTTCTCACCACATGAGGCTTTGGGGGGACATCTAGACACAAACCATAACATTC
>PVJO010013757.1:0-50711 GCA_004026905.1 Hystrix cristata | reverse complement strand
ATAAGTGTAAATAAGGACAAAGGGGTAGAATAGATATTTTGTTTAAAAAAGAAAAAAAAGAGATAGTATTCAAAAGAGAGAACTAGATAGGGAAAAGGGGGATAAAGAAGAAGGTTAAAAGAAAAGTAAGATGAAAGGGGAAAAAATGGTAAAGTGTAGTTACACTTGTTGCAAATAGGGAGGGGTGGGTGAATGGAAGAGAGGGGAGGGGAAGGGGGGAAGAGGGGGGAAAACCAAGATGTATCATGTACAGGTACAAAATAACCATGTTGATTATGAACATTATGTAGACAATGTACCAATACATGTTCTTGGTAAAAAATAACAATGCTATAGTTATCATTCTACTGCTCAAAAACTTTTATTGGCTCCCTGTTGTCCTATGTCAGTAAGAAGAAGCCCTTTGCTTGGCATTTCGAAGACTATCCATGATTTGGAACTATCATACATATTTAATCTTGTTTCTACTACTCAACAAAATGTGCCTTTGCATTTTGGTTACCTATTGCTACTTAACAAACTTACCCAAAACAAACTGGTTTAAGACAACCACGCATTATCTTTTGAGTTATAAATCTGGAATTTAAGTAGGGCTTAGCTGGGTGACTGTTGTGTTCTGCTTTGCATTGACTGAAGTCCCTTGGGACTTGCCCAGACGCTGGACTGGTGTGAAGAATCCAAGATGACTTACTCATGTGTCCAGTGTGAAGAAAGATGACCAGAAGGCTGGGCTCCACCAGACTGCGGACTGAAGTACGTATGCCTGGAGTGTCTAGCACGGCAATCAGATGTCTCATTTAGCTTGAGAGACAACGTTCTCAACATGCAAAGGGGAAACTGCAAGCCTTCATCTGTCTTAGCCATGGAAGGTATGCGGTGTGACTTCCATAATATTCTGTAATAAACAAGACAGGCAGAGTGTCAACTGAGATTTGAGAAGATGAGTGTAGAAGGATGCAACTGCCTGGAACTATGATTCTTTAGAGAGCAACTTTGGAGAAGAATACACTTGACTTTGTGGATTCTCATTGTACCGGAACAGGCCATCTTATTTCCTGACTCTGGATTTTCGTGCATCTTGGTCTTCCTTCCGGATTTCATCCAACCCCTCTGGGACTTACCTCAAACCTGTCTGAGTTTTAAGGATCGTTTAAGTTTCATATAGAATATTATAAATTCTTCTCTGAATACGCTCGTCCTTGGAAAAAAACCTTGCTCGATTTTGAAATACAACATTTTAGTCTGGAAATAAGAAAAGGAAAGGGGAGACTGAGACGGACTATGAGGGTTAAAGAATTGGCAGGGCGGGATACCTGTGTGCATGTTGTAGGCCAGTGATAGGACTCGGGCAGACATGATGCTATAGCTTTGAGGCTCGGCACCTGAGAGAATTGAGCTGTCATTCATGGGATAAGAAAATGCCAGGCGAGCAGTGGGCCTGGGAGGCGAGCTGGAAGAGCCAGGTAGAGGGCCTTGCAGGTGGTAAGGGAAGAGGAACGAAGCTTTGGAGAGAGGGCAGGAGGAGAGAGGTAGATATGGGAGTCTCCCAGCAGGGAGATGCTGGTTAGAAGTTGCAGGGTGAGGTAAATAACATGGCCCAAGGAAATTGGAGATGGAGCAAAAAATAACCAAGGATTTGTAGACCTGAGGAAAACCTGAGGGAGATTTTCTCAGCAGAAAGAATATGAGAATCTGTAGAAACAGTAAAGAGAGTGATAAGAAGAAAGTTGGGGGATTACAGATCTTCATAATCCGGGAGAGGATGGAGTTTAAGAAAGTGAAGGTGTTTGGATGTTAAACGGTGAAATTATGTTTAAGAAGTAGGGTACTAAAGAACTCCATTGAACTTAATGAATAAGATGCCACTGACTGTGGATTTAGGAGTCACCAGGGAGAAGCTAGCTTGTATGCAGTGTAAGGTGAGCTGTGGGGCCTGGAAGTAGAAATAGTCAGATATGCTACTTTCTTAAGAAGGTTAGCAATTGTAAAAAAGGATTATGGAATTACAAATAAAACTGTTTTAACATGGTGCTCAGGATTGAATTGAGGAACTCATACATGTTAGGCAAGTACTCTACCACTGCACTACATCCTTGGGCCTATACACAGAACTCATTTTATTTTATTTCGATTAGTACATGTTTGCAGTGCATCTAAATGCTTTTTTCATATTCCCCACCCTGAACTCTTAATGATGATTGTACTTCTCTGGTGGTGTCATTAAGGGAAGGGGTGTGTGTGTGTGTGTGCGTGTGCGTGTGTGTGTGTGTGTGTGTGTGTACAGCATGCAGAAGTGTTTTCCAAACCCAGCTCTGCACTGAAATCATTAGGGGAACCAAGTTCACTTTCTAAAGTCCCGCACTAGACTGAATAAAAAATGTTAAGCGTGGGGTCCAAGACTCTGCTGATGAAAAACTGCTTGTAGACTGCCGATACCGTTTGGGGATGTGCAGACCTCTCAGGCTTCGCAAAATAGTGGATGTCTTCATGGGAGTGGAACTAAAATGAAATCAAATTGTTAGAGTAAAACTACAGTAAGAACTCACAATGTAAAGAAGCAAAAGTGGAAAACAAAAATCTCTAATTGAAGACAAGTATTTTAGTAGTCACAGAAGTCATAACTTTATATATAGACTTTTTTCTTTTCTTTGATTTTCTTTAACCTCAGCAAGCAACGTGGATGATTTTGTGAAAATCTATCATCAGAATTCTGAGCCATTTCCCTCTTTTTTTTGGACTCAGCTCAGGGAGGACGTAAGAAGAATGTAGTTTGTGAGGCAAGCTAAACCTCAGGAATTATTTCAAACCAGCCACTTTTCCTAACTATTTGATGTCTGGAAGTCTGAGGCTGGGGGCAGGGGAGTGGGCAGAACCTGGCTGTAGATGTTTGTCATTTCCTGGGAGACACCCTGCATTTAACCCTTAAGGGAAATGTGTTTAATTATGGTTCTAGGTTTTGACCAAGAGCTGGACTGACTTTATGTTTTTCTTTACATTTTTCAGCTTGGTGTTTTCTTTCCTTACTCCTCAGTGGAAAAGCGTGGGTTTCTCGAAGCAAATAGTGCCATTTGTTTATCAAGGATACCAGCACTGTTTAATGCCTCTGTTTTTACACTTCCTTGTAATAATCTGAGGCACAGGCATGTGGCAAGGCTATATTTTATTAATCATATTTAGATATGAATTAACTCAGAATGTTCCACTGTGTGTATGTTTTGGTAAGAAAGTTTTTATCAAAATGGGGTGTCTGGCTTTTGTTTTGAACTTGGACAACCAGGAAAGGGTTACAAAATCCTGTCTTTTCCTGATGTATAACAGCTGGCAAGAAAGCACAGCATCTCCCTTACACTCAGCCTTGGCTCGCACTAAGTAACTCTCCACCAATACCATCCCCCACTGCTTCTGTTCACTCGGTGAAATTCTTTGGGAACTGAAATCCAGAGGGTGAGCAGAGGAAGCTGCTTTGTTCAGTCGATTTGAGAGAACTAAGCACACGATTGCTATAGTTAGAAAATGGGGACTTTAAATGCAACAAGTCGTTTGCCGTCTGCAAGATTCATGGTTAGAGTGCTGTTTTTCAAAAGGAATAATTCAGCATAAGGAGTAGTTGTGTCCTTATTGAGAACTGGAGCCAGAATTGGAAGCCCCAAACCGAAAATCACAATGAAGGCTGAAAGCTCTGCATCTTGAATTATGTGAACAACACTTGGCAGCTTTTGCTGTGCATAATTTACAGTAGATAACAACTTCCATTGTCCCTCTAATCAGTGTCTTACAGAACTAAGCTTGCTTGCTACAAATAAACAGGACGCACAAAGATGAGTGTCCACAAAACGGCACACCCTTGGGTCAGCATAATAACCACTTAGGCTGTGCAGAAATCCACATGATTCATGAAGTCCTTAACTAAACGCCTTAAGGAACTATATATTACATTTTCTCCAAGTCAGAATAAGTGCTTTAAATAGCAATCAGGCCGGAGAAGTTGAAATGTTGGCCTCAGAATGGTCTCTCTTGCATGCCCGCCCTTCCTCCCTTCCTCCCTTCCCCCTTCCCCCTTCCTCCCTCCATCTCCATATCGCCCTCCCAGAAAGTATCAATAAGCAAACTCATCTTTTGAGTAAAATTAACTTCGCCAAGAAATAACAGAAACTTTTTGTTTCCATTTAAATCCAACGACAGCCTGGGTGGACCCGACATACTAGCATACTCATTTTTAAGTCAGTGGGGCTGGGAGAGAGATGGAGGGAGAGAGAGAGAGCAGGAGAGAGAAAGAGCAAGAAGGAGGGAGGGGGAGAAAGAGCAAGAAGGAGGGAGGGGAAGAAAGAGGAGAGGGAGGAGGAAGAAGACGAGCAGGAAGAAGAGGAAGATGAAGCGAAAAGGTATCACAGCAATGTTGTCCATGGATGCAAGGGAGGGCTGGGTCCCTGGTAGGTGGCTGAGGACAGACTCCCTCTGGGCGGCGCCTCTGCTGGGCCCAGCCACGCTGGCTTCTCTCTGGAAGAGAAGACAAGTGAGGAGCCCTAGCCAGCCGGGCTGTGCTCCAGCTGGTCAGCTATGTGGCACTGCTCTTATTGTTGAACAAAATTCTTTCCCCATTACACATGCCTCTTCCTGATGTAATAGAAAGTACAGGTCTTGGGATTTTTTCTCTTTGTGAGTTTGAAGGAAATCAGAAATGAGAAAATTATTTTCTCTTCATTTGTAAGGAACTATTTGCTGATTCGATAGCTTGAAGCTACTTTTATAAAATGAATTCTAAGAACATGAGGAAAGTAACAAACTTGATCAGTTCTATAGGATAAATATCCAAAAGATTCTCTAATTTGTTGGTTGATCGGCTCCTTTTAATGGACTTTGATTATGGGGTGCTTTGCTTATAACTGGTTGTGTGAATTTAATGTTCAGTCTAATATTGCTGCTATCCTATATGTTAAAAGGTAACTTCTGGAGCTGGGTTATTAATCTTTTTTTTGCAAATTATTCAAATCCTGGCAAGAATAGAAATGAGAGAGGGGTAATGGTCTTCGAGAGTATCACTTCTCTTATTGGTAAATTAAGGGTAATATTTCCTCAGCCTCCGTACAGAGAATGATAACCAGAACCACCCTTTGTGAATTCAGCAGTTGCTCTTGAAAATAAAATGGAAAGGCCCTGTAAAATATAAGTCAGTGACTCCCAGTGGGTGTGGAACCTAGAAGATAGGAATGATGACCTCTTTGGTTTCAAACTAATCACTGTAGTCAGATTTGAGGGCTTGTAGGTTCTGATGCTTTTAATTCCTGGTTAATATAGTCCTGGATAAGACAGCACACTGCCTGATCAATTATCACTGAGTCGGTGCCCGAATATGTCTAGAAATCCTGAGTTCCTACACAAGACTTACAGATCCACAATTGCTAGGAATTGGCCCAGGAATCTGTGTTTTAACAAGCCTGCCCAGTGATTCTGCTGCCCACTGAAGCTTGAGAAGCTCTGTTCTAGTCTGGTCTTGATTGTGTGGTCATAGTACCTGTGTGAACAGTTACAATCATTGTCTCTCTGCCCCAGTTCTTCCTTCTAATCTTTGCATGGGCCCACATTTATCATCCTAAGTACCATGTTCAGCGTGTCACTCCTCCCTCAGAATGTCTCAGAGACCCCGACTCCGTACTACAGATGTTTGTGCAGATATCCTGGCTACCAGGGGTTCTCATTATGACATCCAAGGGCAAGGAAGACCATTCTGGGGTAGGAAAGTAGAGCAGGAAAGTCTGAAGAACCGGGTTATAAATCTACACTAATGGGCGCCCATGTGTATCTAGTTAAAATGTACCATAGGTGGCTTTGGGGAGTAAGATGTGTTGGAGAAGAAGAGATATCCTGAAAAAAAGAAACTCACAAACTGAGATTAGCAATCAAAAGGAAAAGGAAATCTAGGATTCGAACTCCTGCTTTTTGGTGTTTGGCATAGTCAGGCCTTTCTGCGTTTTCGGAACTGGCTCAGAGCTGCTGCAGCAAAGCACCCCAAGCAGGCAGCTCAAAGGACAGAAGCTTCTGGTTTCCCAGTTGTGGAGGATGCGAGCCAGAGCTCAGGCTGTTGGCAGGCAGGACCGTGGGGTCCGCAGGGCCACAGCTGTTGTGGGTCTCTGGGCTCCGCTGCCATGTAGGTGGCCTCCATCTCCCCCCATGTCTTCATATTGTCTTGCTCTGTGCAGCTTTCTCGACCCAGGTGTCCTCATTTGGTGATGACACCAACCATATTTGGCTTACAGCCCACCCCAATGACCCCATTTTAAACTGGTTACTCTTCACAAACCTCATCCCCAGTATGACTATGTTCTGTGGGGCCAAGAATTAAGGTGCAGCATCCACACCGAGAGAGGGACATGGCACAACCCCAGGATAGATTCGCCTCCTCCCCTGTACTCTCACAGGGCGCCAGCAGGAGTAGATGAGGTAAGAGAGTGGTGGGTAGGAGAGGCGCCATTCAGAACATTTTTTGTTGGTTTATTTTGCACCCTAGAATCATCTCTGGGGTTCCCTTACTCTAGAAATGAAGAAAATGAATACTGAAGATTACTTTAGAGAACTTTTGCTCAACCCACATCATTTTGGCAGAGTGCGTCGAGGTCAGGAGCTTTGCCACCATCACAGGTCCCTTCAACTCCAGTGCTTAGGAGCAAACTGTCTCTCCAAAAGGAAGAGGATGGACTCAGACAGAGCTGAGGCCCTCAGAGGCAGCTTCCCCAACCATGACTCTGGGCGCTTTGTGGCTGGTATGCCTTGCGACAGGGTCAGAGACTTTTGAGGATGGCAAGACTTTGCCTTATTATGCTTAACCTTCTAGAATCATCTTGCCACCTAAGATGGCAAGATGCATAGTTGGAAGTTACTGTGCACAGCTGGAAATTTCTGTTTCTTCCAATCAAAATGTATTTCCACCATATTGTATTTTTGTTGCTTGGTTTAATAGTATTGCTCTTAACTTGTAGTTGTTCGGAACTCTTGTAATAATCAGAATGACAGAAAGAAGACAGATCTGATAAATCCTTCCTGGCCAAAAGGTGTCCATGTCCAGCACCCATTTCTCTTTCAAAGAAAAAGAGCAGAGATTTAGACAGAGTTTTATCTTTTAAGACACACAGCTGTAGTCAAAGAAAGAGTTGCTGATCAGTTTCTGCCCTTGGAAAAAAGAAAGTAGAATAAAGCCTCATTAATTTTAGACTTAATTATGAATTTGGGATTATGCAAATATACTGAATAATATAAATGAGATCATAAGGGGAAAATTAATTAAAGGCAAAAAATTTTCCGGGTATACAAGAAACAAGTAGGTGAGGAAGTATTTCTGGTTAACCATTCTGTCTTTAGCATCTAGCATATTGCCTGGCAAATAATACGTGCTCAATAAGTTTATGTCAAATGAATGAAGGAATAAATGAATAAAAATATACTCACAAAACAAGCAGATGTTGGCGATACTTGGGCTGGTGCGGGATATGATATTCTAATTGCAAATCTTGCTTTGTTATTTATTAAATTTGAATCTCAACGAAGCCGCTCTCAGTCTAGTTTTAATTACCACGGGTTCTTTAAAGCAATAAACCTGAATTTCATTAAAAGAATTATATTATCCAAACTTCATTAATTCATAGTTTTTTTTCCCCTTTATTTTGTATGGCATGGTGAGGTCTAATTTCATTGAAATGACCCAGAGGGAAGTAAGTGATACCAAACGGGAGACAAGAAAACTGATTAAAGAAAAAATTCCAATGTTTATCAGAATCTCTGTCTTTCTTTATGAAAGTTAACCTCGCCTGAGAGAACGAGAAGAAATAAAACACGGTTTTAGAGGATATAGATAGATAGATGATTGTGGCTGTCTTTGGGGTGCCGAAGAAACTGTTAGGGAGTATAGGAGATAATCATCGCTTTAAAGACAAGAATCATAAATACCTCCCCTGACAGAGGAAACACCGTCACCTGTACAAAAGAAGCTATTTTCAAATGCAGGTGTTGAAGTAAACCCTCTCAAAATAGCTCAGGATTTTTTACTCAACTTTGCTTGGCTCCAGAAATGAATAAACACGAAAATGTTGTCGCTTACATTGTTGTTCAAATTCTTTATTTGAAACATCAGTGTCTTCTATGTTTATAGTCGAGTTAGGTGAATGTAGATGAGTCTCCTTACTTAATTTTACTGCACACAGGGTGAAACCCAAAACTGACTTTCTGAGGCAAATCCACCCATCGCCAAAAAAGGTTAAACAAGACTGGTGTTGGCTTTATCTAGCTGCAGTCTTTCTTTTTCCCTTCTGTTAAGAGCCAAAGCTGATTAAAATCAAGAGAATCCAGAGAGGATAATGGCTTCCTTCAGCTAGTATCATTGTCTGTTTGATTTAGATCTACGCTCTGATTTTCAGTAGATAATTGCTATTTTCCCTTATTCCTGGTACGAGGACTTATTTTCATGTCTATCAGTGTATTTTTCTATAATATGTTCAATGTGCTATTGGTTTTTACAGGAATTTATTTATTTTTCCCCAAAACATAAATGTGCTGTCCTTAGGCCTGTTCTCTCACATTGAGCAAATAAAACTTCTACGCTACAGTAAGCTTTTGCGTTCTTTACCGTTAGCAGTGACATTTTATTGGGCCTAATGGAAAGCCACTACATAATAATTAGATTTCATAGAGATGATAACCAGCAAGTTTTTTTTTTTTTAAATTGCTGAGTGTGACCTGAATACTACATTTTACTGCCACAAAATATTAATCAAACGTTCTCTTTATTGATAATACTTGCTTGCTTCCAGGCATTTAGCATGCATTTATAGTAACCTCCACAACAACCTGCTGATGTTGAATTCTTTTCATCACCTATATAAAGATGAGAAAAATCTATGATTCAGATCAGACAGCCAATAAGCAACGGAACTAGGACCAGAATCAACTCCACCAAACTTTGAGTACCATGGTGTCTTACTAAAGAGTGGCCCTTCAATATAGTGTGGTTCAGTAGTGAAAAATCAAATCTCTAAGCACTGATATGACTCTAAATTATCTCTTTAATATGTCATTTTCCAGAATGTTAATAAAACCTATTCAATGGTAATTAGTTCTAGTTCAGTGAAAAATAGTGGGGGTGGGGGAAGCCTAGAAATACAGGTTTGGTAAAAGGGAAACTATTTCTTTCAACCATATGCCTCCGTGGCACTTCTAAACTTGCAGTTCTTTTTCACTCCTGGCCAGATGTGAATAGGGTAACAGAAATGAAAGCAGAAACAGATGTGGGCAAGTCTTGGTGACCTGCCAAGGGGATGATAATGTTCCGTACAGATGCAGACGCCGACACCATGGATACAATCTCCTTAAAGCCACATTTTTCTCTGCTCACCAAGCCCTGAACAATGAGAAAAGTGCATAGATTTCACGGGTCACTTTTTCAAGTTTAGCTGCAAGGCTTGGCACATAGAACTCCATTTCCGTTCTGAATTGTCTGTAGTTTCTTTTGCTAAGCATTATGGGACTTAAGTCTTAACTGATTGCAAATGTTCCTGCGGTAAAGTTTTCCATGGGAGCTCACCAGCTGGAGTCAGCAGTGCTTTTTCTGCTGCCGTCCAATTTAGAAAGAAGGAGTGGGTAACAACAAAATCTTCCTGCACGATACGATTGTCAATAAATTTGTTTTGTGTTTGTTAAAGAGCAGGGTGTTCCAAAGGGTCAGGTAAAATAAAGCCTTAAAAAGTATTTGGACTCTAATTCTTTCTCAGCCAGACTACTTCCAGCAGTTTAGAAGTGCAACCCAAAAGAAGTATGAGTGGTTTCCAGAAAAAACAGTGCGATTGGCCAAGTCAAGCAATCTACTTAAAGTGGGTAAAGCAGAGCTGGACACCATTACAAGTTTGAGGCAAGAGACATTATTTTCCTTCCTTCACGGATGGACCTAAGTATGAGATTTAAATAGGGAATCCAAACTGAATAGATTGCTGGGGAGGAATCAAGCCCCCAGCAGTTAACCAGTCCTGTCATCTATTGTGTGTCTTTATTAGGAACTGAAATTCTTCCAAATCAATTTTTCCATCAGGGTTAAAAGATAGAAAAATCTATGAT
Source organism: Hystrix cristata (assembly GCA_004026905.1). NCBI lineage: Eukaryota > Metazoa > Chordata > Mammalia > Rodentia > Hystricidae > Hystrix > Hystrix cristata. The sequence goes on along the minus strand of PVJO010013757.1, from coordinate 40,616 downwards.
CATTCTTTCTGGATGTCCCTTCTTGTATCTCCCAGGGGGGTCAAAAGTCTTCATTAAAACATACAGCCCTTCTCACATTGGACTTTCCCGAAAAAAGCTTTATTATTTAAGGTTTCTTTATAAAGAGCCATGCGCGCGCGCACACACACACACACACACACACACACACACACACACACACACATATATACACACACACATCTCTATATCTATAGCTGTATATCTATATCTATATATATATTTATGAAGTAAGATTGTAAACATAACAGGTAGTCAATTAGCACATTCATGTAAAATACTTATGATCTTTCTCTGCTTTGAATCAAAGGTGAAGACTGAAGTTATTCCTAAGAGAAATTGTTTTTATTGCGTTTTTCTACAGATAATGTCAGAGAAGTTCACTTCCGATGGCACAACTTCTAGGACTTCATGGACAGGGGAGCTTTTTTTATTTTTAACCTTATTGTTAGTGATGAAACCAAACTTCCTGATGGCAGTAACGTGCTCTAACTGACAGGCAGGGAGATCAGCCCCTGCAGTGTCCGCCATGCTCTGCCAGGCAGGGCAGAGATCAGTGTGGTCAGGCTCATCTGCAATGGCCCCTTCCTGCAGCATGTTGCTGACTGTCTGTAGCCTGTGGAAACCCTATCTTGAGATTTCTCTCCAGAGGCCCAAGGCTTCTCAGAGGGCTCCTTCTGACAAGGGCTTCCAAACTGCTTCTCTCTGACCCCTTATATAGAATTAGTAAGGCTTTATACCTGGCTTACCTCAGAGTAATAAGTCCCTACATCTTTTTATGTGGCTCCTGCACTGACAGAGAGAAAGACTGAGGAGAAGGTATTTGCCCACAGCTTCCAAAATGGCACTGAGTAAGTGCGTTCATTCTGTGCCGCTCTGAGTTGAGACCCTGTTTGTGAACTGCTCGCCCCGCTGTGAATGACCTTCGAGATGGTGTGCGGGGTGGTGGTGCCTTGGGGATCCTGAGCTTGGGAACTCCAACCCAGAGCATAGCTATGGATACTGCAGACCTGTAGTTTGTGTCACTTGTGTTTTCGTGGTGTACTTTTGCATTTTAGGTTGAGGGATAGCACACTCGAAAGGATGAAAAGTTTGGAAAATGGAAAAAGATTCCTGAAGTTACCCCATTTTCCAACTAGTCACCTTTCAGGTCTGGTCCCTGTCTGATTCATGGTTTCAAATGTTCTGGCAATAAATGTTCTGACATTCGTGAAGCAAGATCTTCACATGTTTTAGCAAATGCTCAGTTTTCTTTTCCTACTGGTTGGAGTTGAACTGCTCACCTCTTGTCCTCAAAAAAATAGACCCCAAATGACCCTGCATGGTCAGATCAGGCAGCATCCTCTCTGGTGAGTGCATCCCAATACTACATCTCCTCAGCTAGAGCAATACTGCGTTTTGCACATTGACACAATGCTATCCACTGTGCATCACGTGCTGTAACGAGCTGAGGAACGGTGTGCCACAAAGTCCCTCCTTTCTAGTCTTCTCCCTCCACAGCTTGAAGGACCATATCAAGAGGAAGCATTTGGGTAGTAAAAAGTCTGTAATTATGTGCGCTATTTCCTAATTCTTGTTAAGAAGTATGAAGGGTTTGAGATTTTACACCACTTGAAAACTAAACAAAGCTTCCACAATTTCATGGATTCTGACAGAAAATATAAGTCCTATGGGAAAAGGACAAAACACTGTGTATTATAATAATAACTATGGTCAGCATATATGCATGTTTTACCAGGTCTCCAAGCCCTGTAGGGTGCTGCAAAAAAGGACCAAATGACGGGTACACATGCAGTGGGCTACATTTTGGGGGAAGAACCCTGAGTTTAGAGAACCTAAATGTCTTACAAGGGCCAGTAAATATTTCTGCATTAGCTTTCAGGGAGACATTAATTTTATTTTATTAGGTGAAAAGCATACCTGCCTTTGTTCCACCATCTCTTTCTTCTAAGGCTGTTCATTATAAAAACATCCTTGGAAATATAGTCCAGGAAAAAGAAGTTCTCAGTATTTCCCTTATAAAATATGCAGAAATGTAAGACCCATGGAGAATTGTCTCCCAACAGTTTTGTACTTGTAAGACAGAGCTGGTAATGAGTCTTTCTAGGATAAAGGACTACTGAATTATTTCCAGCCAGGACTCTAATTATCTTCTAGGTTATGTTACATTTCTGTCGGGTTACTAAACAGCTTTGGGATAAAGGAGAAGAAGAAAAGCATAAGAAGAACTTTCCTATATGCTGAATGTACTAAAGGACTCAAAATTTGTCACTTTTCAGTAAATGCGAAGTTGTAGAAGTAATCTTTACTACATGTAATATTTCCTGCTTATTGTTTCTGACTTCCTGCATTCATAAATTGCTGGTGGGTAGTATACATTGGTGTCATCTTTTCAATATTCTAACATTACTCAATCCTCTTAAGAATATTACAATTTTTATAACATTCTACCCCACAAACTAGGATATTAGCCTTAGCACTATGCAGGTTCAAACTTCAGAATTTGGTCTTGAAATTGTCCTTGGAAAAAGTATCTATTCATAGACTGGAAAGCAATTACTATTTTGGTAGTTCAGAGGTTTATAAAATTAACCTTTTCACCAATTAAGATGATACAATATGGTCTAAATGTCAACAGGATAAAAATAAAAAGGAGAGAAACTTTTTAGAAATGGAACCATTTTTGAAAGAGGGCTCATTTGAGGGGTGAAGGCAGAAAAATAACTAACACCATCTCCAACTCAAAGGGGCTTAGGTCAGTCTCCTTTCCCAATAAAAGAACATTTTTTTCAGTGTAATATCGGTCTTGTGAATAATTAATTATAGATGAAAGTTTTACACATTCTGGGAGATGTAAGTATCAGTACAAGAATTCTCTCCCCTTTCTTTTCCACTACATTTTCCTCTCTCCAAGATGGACCATGTTGCAGGCTGAGAAGTCACGCAGAGTTCTTTCTGCTAACCAAGAAGAGCTACCTGGTGGAGGCTCTAGGACAGCACAGCTTTGGCAAATAAAAAGAATAGACTGTGTTGCAGTTGGACTCACATTATTTTTCTCGGAGGAAGAAAGAGGTGTTCAGCCTTCTCTTCTGAGAGCATCAGCCTCCTATTACTCTTCCTCTGGGTCTCTGCTGTGAAGTAAAAAATACCCAGGTTGCTTTTACTTTGGAGAACAGAAAATATCCTAAGAAAATAGCTGTGCTCATCAAAGATACCCAACATCACACTCTTTGCTCTGTGGAATTCATAGGGAGTGTTTGAACTAATTGTCTTTTCAGAGATGGAGATTCTTATGCTGCTTCTATGGGATATAGGTTTGAACCCAGGGCCTTTGCACTGAGATACAATCCAAGACCTTCTTTTATTCTTTAACTTTGAGACAGGTTCCTGCTAAGCTGCTGAGTTTCCCAGGATAGACTCAGACTTGTGACCTTTCTGTTTCTGTCTTCCAGAGTGTTGGGATTACCAACGTGTGCCCCAACACCTGGCTTATGATACATATTTTTGTGTTAGGAATTAAGCTCATGTAAAAGGCAGAGAAAGAAATGTCTGACTTAGGTTGGGATAGAGATTTTCTTGAAAGTACTATTTCTTCTGTCCATATATTGCTGAAGCACACAATATATTTTTTCCTTTAAAATTAGATTTCAGTTGGTTATGAAACCATTTCTCTAAGGATTATCTTTTTTATATAAATTTTGTCTAAAGGGTACAATTCCTTGGGTCCCTAGAAGGCTCCTATGCTTAATACATAGAATACTTCTCCATTCATTATCTCATATCTTTTTAAAGCAAACACACTTCCATCTTTTGATGGTAATTATAAAGCATCAATGTTGAGGTATTCAAGGGGGAGATTACAAAGATGATAATTACTTCCGATCTCAGTTCCATATTAGTCTAGAACTATGATGTCCAGTGTAGTAACCGCTAGTCACATGTGGCTACTCAATGCCTGAGATGTGCCTAATGGGAGTGAGAAATTAAATTTTATATACACTTAATTATTTAAAAACTAAAACACCTAAATTTTTACATGGATTATATGTGATGAGATGGTAAAAAAAGAAAACATCTTAAGATTTATTTCACCTGTTTAGCTGGACAGACTTAGCAAAAATAAAGGAACAAAACATTCAGTTAAATTTGGATTTCAGATAAATAGAAATAATTTTTAGCACGAGTATTCTCTTGCTTTTAAAAATCTGGCAAGCCTGTTTCTTTTCACTTCTTTTCATGTGACTATTAGAACATTTAAAATTCCATATAGCTCATGATATATTTCTGCTGGGTACTATTTCTCTCATAATAAATACTGCTAGTCTGATTTCACTAGAATATGAAACACGTGGGGGCAGGCAAATTGCTTTGGTTGTATTTGCTGACATAAATGGAGTTCAGGTTTTCAAACACGAGATGTATCACAGTTTTCCTGAGATCCAAACTGAATGGCTTTTAAGAGTTGTTTAGAGGTAAATGTTAAAAAAGTTCAGGTCTGTCCATGACAATGCTTTGCGTTCTCTCAGTCATTTTCTTTTTTCTTTTCTTTTCTTTTTTTTACACCGCCCCTTTTAACACCAAGTCAGCCCCTGAGCTATTTTTTTCAGTGACATTAAGACCATTTCATTCATTCAGTTCTCTTTGCGTTTTCTTGGAACTCATCTGGAGAAAGTCACTCCTGACCTAACACAGTGATCTGCTTTCCCGTGTTGACCTTCCACAGCTCATGGGAGTGGTGAGGTCACAGCAGAGCTCAAAGATCTCTTCTCAGTGTGTAATCAATGACAGTTCTGTGGATCTACTCACAGAGTATAATCAAGGACAGCAAAGGGGGCTTTTAATTTGCTGCATGTTTTGATCAATTCCTATGTCCATTCTCTGAAAACAATTTTTCAAACTATTTGTTTCCCATAATCCTCCAACTTCTCTACCTTTTTATTGCATTCAGAAGATGACATTTTAAAGTGAAAATAGACTCTGTTAATAATTTCTTATTTTCCTGGATGGTCAGGGAACAATCCTTTTGTAGGTTCTTCCTACTTCTTTGTCGAGTTGTTAGCTTTGCAGTCACATCCTTCTCTCTCCTGACGCTAAAAATCAGAATTCTTCAGTTACTTGATGTTGCTTTTCTTCTTTATTTGCCATTCTGTCCTTACACTCTGTCTTTACACCTCTGGCTTCAATTCCTGCCTCTATGCAGATGACTCACCAATGTGCAACCCTAACATACTTCAGACCCATATTTCCCTTTGGCAGCTCACGACTGAGGTCTAAAAAACACCTCAAGCTCAGTATATCAAAACTGGATTCATTATTTCTCCTTCTTCTCAGACCTGGTTATTTCCAGACATGATCTGTTTGGATGAACTCTGCCCTCTAACCTTCACAAAGTTCACACTGTTGCAGTCTGACATCTCTCCAACCTTCTCTGATGCTTCCTCCAATAAATCTATTCCACATTAAATTTTATCTTACTGTGTTCCTGTGTTTTTTTCAGACTAACACAAAAGCCAAACAGAAACCTTAATTGGAGGACATAGAAACAAGGAACAAAACTAATTCTGTAATAGATTTCATTGAGCTCATCCCCTTTGTTTTTACAGTTGAAAATAAACCCTTAATTGGGATGGGAATGAACAAGATCTATCATCTCCAAAGTTCACAGGCATCACCCCGTTCCACTGCCTCACTTGGCCCACAGCTGGAAGTGTAAACAGCTTGCTCAGACGAATACAGTGGTTCTATTCCAGATATGTTTTGTAGATATTTAAAAGATTAATTTTAATATGAATGCTACTGATATGTAACATACACATAGAAAACTCCACAAATCACGTGCAGTTCAATGAATTGTCACCAAGTAAATGTACCCATACAATCACCTTCACACTGAAGCGCAGAATGTGCCTCCCCTGAAGAAGACCCGTGGGCTTCCGTCTGAGTGACATGGCTCCTCTTCCCTGTAGGAAACCTCCATCCTGACTTTTAACACCACAACCTCATTTTTAGTTTACCTTCATGAAGGAGCTCAACTATGTATTATTGTAATCAATTCACAGTGCCCCAAAATAACAGTCACACGCACCCATAGCAATGTGCCATGCAAACCTCTGAACCACCTCTTCACTGCTTCAGTGCTGCAGTAGAGAAATTTCCCTGAGCCTGACCCGGCTACACTTTGTAAGAAACACATGACTTCTTTGCCAGAAATGGGGCATGTGGCCTCTGCTGTGTCACCTTGGCACAGTTACTTACCACCGCTAAGATTCTCCCTCTTCTACTAGATGAGGGCCATAAAATTTTAAACTAAGATTGCCATCATCGTGGAGTAAGCTAATGCATATACATTCTCATCATGATACATAGAAGACAGTACACTGTCAATGAATGCTAGCTTTGCGGCAATCGTTAATAGTAGCATATGCAAAATTTCATACCAAAACCTTTGGGAGGCGTTGTGCTAAATAGTCGCTTCCTAGCCAACATTGGGAAATGACTTAGCTTTTGAATGTTTGCATTTCTCTTATTTTCTAAGGAGGCAAGAGGTAAGAAAGAACTAACAATTTTTTTTTAAAGTACTGAGCTTTACAGATGAAAAGGTGAAAATTGCCTTTTAAGAATATAGACTAGCTTTTTGTTTTAAAACAGAGCAACGTAAAGACAAGCTACTGATCCTGTAAGAAATAACCTGTGGAAAGTTAATGTCATATTTTACTTTTCAAATCTCTCAGGAATACTTGGATTAAATTCTTATGTGATGACTTCTATTTCCATTCTATGAAAAAAGATGTTTAGAAGTAATATATTGAAAAAATTATCTAAAAGTAATGACACACTGAGGCTAATAACCACAAGGCAAATATATATATATATATATATATATATATATATATATATCACACATATATATATACACACACACATATACATATAATGCACACTGCTGGTTATAATCGGTAGGGCTTTGGCTTGGAGGGGATATATATGTTGCGGAAGAGTTAGAAATCATGGGATCCAATTCCCCCTTTTCAGCCATTCCAGTTATATAACCTTGGGAAAGTCATATTATTTTGATGGTTTCCTAGTACTTTAGTAAATGAAATTTGATAAACAAATTTAAACATCCAGTATGGACACTCCACGTGTAACCATACATCTATTATGCTTCTTAAATTGAGTCTGCCTATAGATGTAAGCACAGACCTGTTGCCTGATGGAGAAGATTTCAAGACCAGTTTCCTTAGACGTGGGATTCATCAGTAAATCCTCATGAAAACGTACTTTTCCTCAGCAAGGAAGGCAAAAAAGAAGGCTTCAGAGGAGACGACAAGGAGGGAGGAAGGAAGCTGTCTATGAGGAGAGCATTGTATACATCAGGAGCGCTGGCAGTTCCATTGTCACAGTCCAGAAACTCTTTAAGGCTCAATTTCTTGCCTGTAAAATGAAGATGTTAACTCAGTCACTTTGTCATTCTGCTGGGCACATGACTTTTTGTAACATCTTGCAGTGAAAAATTTAAGATATGTATGTTCATTGCTTGCTTCGGCAGCACATAGACTAAGATATGTCTGTTTATTATTGATGAAACAGAGTTTTAGAGGATATGGAATCATAGTCAAGTTGAGACCAAAGACTGAACTCATGTGACTCTGTGTGTGTGTGTGTGTGTGTGTGTATGTGGTTGTAGTGATACAAATACTAGAGAGAAAAGGGGGCTTAGAAAAGAGAAGGTGAATACTGTAAGACACAAGAGAGTAAGTGTTAATAATGTTGAATCTAGATTTCTTGTTTCTGGATATAGCTTAAGCCCAAGAGTCCTCAGTTTGGAATTAGGATGGGCAGGGTGGCATTGAGGAAATATTACTGAAATAACAGCTGGGGGTGGATTGTGACTGTTGTTCTGTGTTATTAGCAATGTGATATTTGACATATAATTTTGCTTCTTAGGTGTTCTGTTATGTAAAAAGAAGTGATTGGATGTGGCTACTCAGGTTCCTTCTAGATTTTTAAGTCTTCAAATTCTTAAGGATAGAGTGAACTGACTTACCACATAAGTGTAGGTTTGAATGGAGTCCTGTGGTTCAGGCAAATTCCACTTCTTCTGTTCAGGTCGTCTCTGCTAATGTCATAATAATTAAATAAATCATGTGACCAAGTCCAAAGTCAAGGGGCTCAGCAGTCTACTCTGTTTACTGTAAGACCATGGCAACAGGGCAGATACGTAGCATTACTATAGGAGAGAAAGAATATAAACCAATAATTCAATTTATACTTAAGAATATAAACCAATAATTCAATTTATGAGAGCTTAACATATATCTGTGAGTACATAACAAGAAAAGCCAACCAGGCTTCTGATAGGCTAGAGAAAACTAGCATACATTTAATGGGAAGGATCGAGGCTCTCTAAATCATTCATTGACTGACTTCTAGATGCCTAAACGCTATACTCACTAGTGAAGTGATTGCTAGTGCTCTGTATTGCAGAGTCAATGGTACTCCTAATGATTTCCACAGAAAACATGTTCTTGTCATAGTCAACAATGGCCTCCCTGTTACTAAGTGCCACAATACCCAATTCTTCCCCTATTTGACCTGACGGTGGCATTTGATACAGTTGGACAGATTGTCCTCTGCTTCTGCTCAAAGACTATATGCCTGAAAATTAGTTACATGGCTCCTCCAACTCCCGGGAAAACCAACAAAGAAAGGGACCCCTGGATATTCGGGGAGCATCGACTGCTTCTGTTCGTTCTGGCAAGTTTTCTGAGCCTCCTTTCTTTCATTTTGTCCCATAATTCTGGAGCGTACTTCCCAGTGTCTCCCGCATATGCTGGCCGTGTTCCCTAAAGGTAAACATTCTTTAAAAGCGTATGTGGATAAAATGGTCCTACTGTGAGCGGATGAGGGAAGAGAAACAAGGGATGGACACACACTGCGGCCCGTGGGTGGAGGCACTGTGGTAGAGGCACCGCTTAGTAGCTGATGACACGTGCAAGTTATTTAATCAGTTCCTTCGCGTTTTAGCTACCTTCTCTGCAAGGGCAGGAGAGCTAATAATAGCGCTCACCTTTCAGGGTGGTGGGGAAGACAGTATGTGTGAGGCACCCAGAGCAGTGCTTGGCGCGTGGGAAGGGCAATAAGTGCTCATTATTACTATTTCATGAATTGAACAATTAAATTCTAAATGATAGGGAACTGAAAATAAAAGTGAGGGTAAATTTATGAAATTTTAAAATGTCTCCCATACAAACCCCAGCTTAATGAGGAAGATTCTCATTTAAAATGTTTTATTACCAGGATTAGGGAAACGCATAAAAAAGTGAAAAGACAACGTTTTCCTTTCCTGCACATGTGGCACTTTGGCTAGAGGTAAAAATTTGTTTGGAAAAGCTGAACAAGAACCACCGAGTAGCGGCACCTAAGAGGCCTTTGGAATCACACACTATATTGCTGCGTCAAAATGCGTCCGGGTCGGCGGCCCGCGTTTGTGAGGAGGGTCCGGAGGTCAAAGGGTCCCGGCAGAAGCTACCGGAGAGCTCAGGGCTGCCCGTACTGATGTGGCTGTGGGGGCACAGCATTTCTTCTGCATTGTCAGGAGGGGGATATTCTTGCTGCTTTCTTCCACTTTGTTTTTCCGATAAGGAAGAACAGCTGAGACAAATGAGACGGAATCTTTTTCCAGTTACACAGTATGCATATTTCTTTTCAGCCACTGGCTTGACAAGCATGGTACTGAGTGATTTAATGGTGCCGGCACAAAACCAACCCAGGAAAGATTGGGAGAGTACATTGGTAAATTTCCAGAGGATCCTTTGGGTGAAATGGCATAGTAGGTTAATTATCTAATTGAAAGGCTTTAGGCTTTTAGCTGCTATAGAGAAGAAATTACTGCCTTCAATACGGTCCCAAATTACTCTTAAAGCACAAAATGATAAAATAAGAATTGTGACACATCAGTCTAGCTTTTCAGACTGTAATTGTTTCGGAGGGGAGAGGGCAGAGCTTTTAGAGGAGAGGTGATTTAGTTAGTGGCACTTAGCGCCTAACTTTTTCTTTGGGTAAGAGTATATGAATCTGCTCTTGGGTTCATATCATCATATACCTCTTTACTTTCTGTAAATGTGCCCAAGGTAGAAGGCCAAGTTGAAATTTTCCATGTGCTCAACTAAGTAAAACATCAGCCAAAATTTCAGCCAACACTTTTGCAAAGACATAACTTCTGAGGAAAAGTCTAAACAGAGTGACCTATGCTCTCCGTTCCTATCTTTCTCCCTCAGGCCTTAGCACCTGGATCCTCCTCCTTTTCCATCCCTTGGATGAATTCTTCCTTCTTTATCTTTTCCTTTTCCATCATGCTTTCTTGTCTCAAAAGTCCTTTGATAGTCTCTAATGAAAAGACACCACACTGGGAAAGGAGTGGGAGATGTGGAAGCTGAAATGAGGAAGACCTTTTTTCTGTTCACAAGAAATACACAGCTGCATTTGGTGGTACATGCCTGTAATCCCTGAAGTCTAAGAGGCTGAGGCAGGAGGATCACATGTTCAATCACAGTCTGAACAATTTAGCCATTGAGCAAGACCCTGTCTCAAAACAAAAAATTTTAAAAAGCTGGGGATATGGCTCAGTGTGCAGGCCCTGGCTTCACTCATCATCTCCCCACCCTCTCCACAAAAGAAATATGCAGAGATTGGAGGGTGATTCCCATGTGAAAACATCCCCTTGCAACTCACTTTTTGTCGTACTGGGCTCGACAAGGTCTTTCCTAGGCCTCCTGATAGCAGTTCGGACCAATGTGAATTTCAGCTCTGCTACTTATGACTTGGACGATCTGGAGTAAGTTTCTTAAACTCTTGGAGTCTTACTTTTTATGATCTGTCAAATGAATATAATACTCGGTTAGTCAAAGATCATTAATAAACTTGCAAAAAGATGAATGAGAAATGTGTCATAATAGCGACACCAATGCAGAAGTCACATGGGTATACTGAGGACTTGCAGCGAGGGGGGATGAGCGGTACTGATGAGACTGAAGACAAGAGCAAGCTGTGCAAGGTTAATGGGAACGAGGGGTCTTGGACACCAGTTAGAAGCGAGGCGAAAAGAAGAATCAAGGGCAGGAATAGTTCAGGAGTCTCTGATTTTGCCCTCTGGTCGTGTCATTAACTGGGAGTGGTAATTCAGTGCAAATGTAATCTACTTTGGATCTTTATTTTTGCTTTTGTGCTACTAGGGATTGGACCCAGGGTACTCCACCACTGAGCTATGTTCCCTTTTTATTTTGTAACACAGTCTAAGTTCCTCAGGTTGGCCTCAATCTCACAATCCTCCAGCTTCAACCTCCCAAAGAGCTGGTATTACCGGCAGGTATCGCCAGGCTTGGCTGGTTTTTTGGTCTCGAGGCCCTACACAACATGATGCAGAGGTGCTTAGAATGGCAGCTACTCCCAGAAGGCAAATGGAAGGGCAAGTCTGAAGAAGTGACCACATTTCAGTGTGTATGTGCTGAACATATAGTACATGTTACATAATACGTGAGGCAATACAAACATTTACCCCTTTATTTTCTGGTGGAGGAGAAAGATGTAAAAATAAATATCCACACAGAGAAATACATAACTACAGCTGTGTAAATTATATCAAGGGCAATCACCGGATGCTAAAATAATATTAAGTAGGATATGTTCATTTGGACTGAGAGGCTTGGGCAAGTGTCTCTGAGGAGACTTAAATTGTGACTATGGACGGACTTGAGTCAGCTGAGTGTATTTTATTCCTAGACTATAAGTATCAGAAAGTTGGAAACTTTATTTTTTACCTCCATCCCCAGTGTTCAGAGTGGCATCTGGCATGTTGCAGTCGCTCGGTCTGTATTTAAATGACAGTAATGGCTGGGCAAATGGAATGAAAGGATGGAGATTGGCCACAGAGAATATACTGGGAAAGTGCTAAGAGCCGACCTTTAAAGAATAAACAAAAAAGGTGAAATTTCTGAGGGAGGAGGAAGAAAGATTAAACAGATAAATAAGAAGGATGACTGGATCTGTTAATTAGGAATGTATTTGGCTGCAAGGACTGAAAACCTGATCATGATGGCTTAAACAACTAGAAGGGTTTTCTTTGTTTATTTTTTTCCCTATAAAGCAAGAAGTCTGAACATGGGTAATTACTGGGACTCTACACCGTACTCCCCTGAAAATAAGACCTAAATGGAAAATAAGCAGGAGCATGATTTTTTGGAATGCTAGTGATATAAGCCCTATCAGCCCAAAATAAGCCCCAGTTAAGATCGGCAGCAAGATGGACACACTTAGTATGTCCATTGCAACACACGATAGATGGGTTGAATTATAAAATATAATATTAACATAAAATCAAATATAAATAAATAATACTATTGAAATGATAGTTAAGTGATAATATAAATTATAATTAAGTATTTATAATACTCAAGCAGATGCCTTTGGACTAGAGGTAACACCCATGTAAACAAATGGATTTGAGGCCTGTTGCCAAATGACCATTCAGAGTGCAGTCACAGCACACGAATAACATGTTCACTTAGTAACAAATGGACGTTGATGTGTCTAATACGAATCTTCATAATTCAGTACATTGTGTATTATAGTGGATGTGTTTAATGCACTTGTGTGAAATAAAGAAACATTTTCTAAAGTTGGTCCAATTCTTCATTACTTTTGTGCGGACCGGCCTTCTTAGCTGTCATCATGCTTGTTGTCATTTGTGTCTCGTGTGTCTTCACTTAACGCTCGATGTAATGGAAACTCTGTGAAGCCAGCCTGTCCGAGGTCATCACTTGGGGGAAGAATTCAAGGGGTGACGTCACTGACGGCCGTGTGGCCAACGTACTACGAGCAGGTTACACGGGCAAGAAGTGCTAGTTTAAGGACAGCTCCAGGGCTGGGCATGAGAAATTGGGGTGAATGTTTCTACAAAAAATAGAGCCGTAAGAAGTTCAGGCCAGAATTTGGGGTTTTGGGAGGTATAATGATATTAAGGAAGAAGATGACATGACTGTATTTGAGTGAATGTAGAGTTTTGTACATGAATAAGTGCAGGTTTTTGTGCGTGAATAAATGCAGATTTTTTTACATGACTAAATGAATAAATATAGATTGCTGTACATGAAAAAATAAGACATCCCTCAAAAATAAGTCCTATTGCATCTTTTGGAGCAAAAGTTAATGTAAGACCTGGTCTAATTTTTGGAGAAATAGGCTAGTTAGATTATCTGTTTCAGCCTCAGATTTTGCCATTATCTTGACCTTTCGTCATGGTCACAGGTCAGCAGCTACAGTTCTAGCCATCACATGAAGTTTTAGCAAAAGAAAGTAGGCAAAATAGATGTTTTCTTATGTCTATCTAATTGGTCAAATTGCTGTAGGTTGTTGACAGGCGATGGAGAAGGGTTTGGAAATGCAGGTCAGAGCACTTGGCCAATGGGGTCTGCTATATTAAGCAAGAAGAATGTCTTTAAAATTGAGAGAGAAGAAAGTTTTGTGGAAGAATATTGGCACAAAAACAAAAACAAAAACAAAAAACAACCCAAACAAACTGATGTGACAGAGGTTGAGAAAGATGATCTCTGAAAGGAGACTGTGGATTTGACATTTAGAAGGGCAGAGACCTGGCCTCTCGTGTTCTCTGTTGTATTTCAGGCACCTTCCCCAGCTCCAGGAACAGAGTAGGCAATTAATCACTGACTAGAGAAATTAATCTGGCTGTGGTGTGGTAGATGTATTGCATGCATAAAGGTCTGTATTGATCATCCAGTATAAATTAAATTCTAATTTTCTCTAAGTAAATACTTTCTGGAAAGACTGAGCATCTGGAGAGATATTCCTCATATGTACATCAGAAACAAGTTAAGAGGAATAGACTAGAATGTAAAAAATAGTTCCCCAAAGCTCAGTGAAACAAAAGACAGAAATATCTGGAAAAATTTGCTTATTTTGATAATGTTAGTTGTTGTTCTTAGAAGGACAGGCGAGTTGGGGTCATAAGCAAGCACTTTAGGTATCCTAATTCTTCATTTATATGCTTTCTTGTCATGGAAAAGATTTAAAGTTTTCCATCATATAGGATAAAACTTTTTATGAAATGCATTGGTGTTAGCAAATGTGTTCAATTAGCATCTCGTATTTGCATTGTGTAGTCCTTCAGAGTTTGCAAAGTGAGTGTAAATACATTCCATTTCTTTTGATTCTCCCAACAATATGGGAGGTGATCAGGGCAAGTGTTGTTAACTGCCTCCCCCAATTTCCCATCTCATCACTGCAAAAAATTCAAGACATCCTAAGTAATTAACTCAACATCGCACATGAAGTAAGAGATTGAGTCAGGAGTTGAACATGAATTTTAATTCCCAATTCACTGTTCTTCACCATATACAATAGCATTTGTCTTTGAGCACATAAAATTAGTTAGGTATTATGTAAGAAAAATTGTCACGTCAAACCTCAAAACCTGTACCTTTGATGGAGTGGGGGTGCATTTTATTATATCAGTGTGTACACAGATTTTGGAAATGTTCACTTCTCTTTGCAGAGACCCTTAGGAAAGGATGAGAGGGGACGGTCTGCCTATGTTGATAAGAACATTAATTGCAAGGCTTGATTTGTCAGGGAACACTTCATGGTTAAGTGGTGTCCTTAATATAATAATTCCCTTTTTCTAGTGGGGATCACATAGTTTAGTCTGCTCTTCGTTTATGGCATTCTCTGCATATTTTCAAGCATTGTCCATACATCATTTTTACTTAAAAATAAAGACAGACTTCACAGTAGAGGTAAATTGTGTATGAATAAGGTAACTTGATCTGATTTGATGCCTGTTTAGAATTTAGAATTTTTAACTTCTCAGGGAGCCCGGCTTTTCTCATAGATCATTATGTTTTTCCTTCCAGTTTTATGTTTGTGCCTCAAATCTGACATTGACTTTTACCTGAATTCTTCTCCTTTCACCTGGAATCTTCTGCTCATTGTTTATGGAACTAATTCATATGCTTCGAGCCCTTTTAGGGGAAGTGTTGATGTGGTTACTTGTGTCCTTAAACTCTGCCTCATTCCTTGTGACCAATGATATGACGAGGTCCAGAGCTTCTTAGGAAGAGCAATTAACTATAAATCTACATGCTGTCTCTAATATCAAGACTTTTCTTTTTTGAGGAAAAAAGACAAAGAAGAGAAATAACTCAAAGTTCTATAAAAGATATTTATATTGTAAGCTATTGCCTATTTAATTTGTCGGAGTCTAAGCATGTGGTCCTTGAGGCAAGGAGAAGTTCTTAGACACCCAGCAGGCAAATGAGAACCGTCGATGCAGGTAAGCCAAGGAGCTAGGGGACTCACTCATCACCAGGTGACTTTAGATGTTATAACTCTGCATGCTCAGAGAAGTCTTGCAGGTGGACACAAGCAATAAATCAAAACTAATCACATCCTGGACAGAACAACAGCTGTGTTTACACCCTTACAGGTTATGTCAGCCCTCCCTAGCGGACCTTCCGGAAGTGTTAGACTGGAGGACTTGCTAATCGTTTATCTGAAACAGCTTTTGAATCTATTTACTAATGTTTTGAAGATTTATTTTATACCTTTTTTCTAGAGTTCAGGGTGCAGTGCATTTATTAATTCAACAAAACCTTCTTAATATTTTTGTGGGTCAGATGCTGGCCAGCAAGATGTAGAGATGAAGGAGGCATTGCCTTTTATTTTTATTTTTGGGGGTGCTGGGGATTGAACTCAGGGTCTTGTGCTTGCTAGGCAAGTGCTCTACCACTGAGCTAAATTCTCAACCCCCAGAACTGTTTTTATAATTCAGAAACTTATAATCTAGAAAAGCATGTAAGACATATTAACCATGATAATTCAGAATGCAGGGATATTTATTAATGGTATTTTATATATATTTAATAAAAAACCCAAATAGGGGAAAACAAAGGACTAAGGATGTATAGAAAGAGTGGGAAAAACTGTCGGTAGAGATGTAAGGCACTCACATTCTATATTACTGATTGATTTCATTTGCGGAATCGGTTTTTGATGATAAATGATGACATGTCAGATATTCAGCTGAAGTGATCCAGTCATAAGGAATCAAAACAAGAGAGTTTCTTCAAAAGCAAACACAATTACTGGGGCTTACAAATCAACAAAACCCAAAACTATGAAGTGATGAATGTATTTTCAGCTCTGTGTTTACCCATGTTTGAGACCTTCTGTACAATTTTTGGCACTAGAATTTGAGAATAATATAGAGAACTTGGAAGCACTCAAAATAAAATCTTAAAAATACAGTAGAAGAAGACCTTAACAGGACAGTCCCCAAGTGGCTTAAGGGAATTTAACCCTTCAAGCCCTGTGAAGTAAAGATGAAATACACGTTAAAGAAGGGGCTTGATTTCATGTGCAGCTGCAGGACAAAAGTTGGCATTCTTTTCAGTCAAGCAGATTATTATCCATAGGTCCTTTTGAAGCAGAAATTCTGGAGGCTCAAAACATCCCTGACTGATGAAAAGTAAGATGTATGAGAAAAGTCTATGGAATTTTCAGTATCTTCTCCACTCTAGGTTTTCAAAAATACTTGGTAAATACTAATGAAGATAAGGATAAGCAATGATTTAAAGATCGACTTACTTATTATGTTCTGTACCTCCTTCTACATCTCTTGGCTTTTAGGAAAATTATTACTAATTTGTCAAGATTGTTAAGAATCCCCCCACTCCTGAAGATTGGCTATGCAACATAAAGTATTTGGGATGAATATAAAAAGTAAGTCTTTACTGACTTAGTAGATAAAAAGCAATATTAGATGAATTTATAAAACTTTTTCCAAACAGGAGATTTTTCAGTAGTCTGAGACCTTTTTTAGGAGAATAATTAGAAGGCCCACAAAAGTTCCTTTCTGCCCTACAAGTAAAAATGTACAATTTATCTCTACACAGAGAATTTAATAATATCTGAAAAAAATATAGATTTATGGAATCAGGCAGTTGAAATAACATTTTCACTCCTGTAACCCAAAGATTACTAAGAAGCAGTTATTCTTTGCTTTTAAAGAGGATACAATCCTGTTAGGAAGAAAATTGTAATTCTAAATGGGATTGAAAGTTCTAGTTCATGATCTATAATAAGCTTCTATCAGGGCTGGAAGTGTAGGTCAGTGGTAGAGCCCATGCTTAGCAGGGGAGGCCCTACCTTCTATCCCAGCACAAGCCCCAACAAAACCCCCACCTTATTCAAAGGTTCCTACCTAATCTGTTATATTATACTGTATTGTTCTCCACTCCCTCACCATGTAAGGAGATGGATGGTTTAGGATCACAGGCTATTTGAGTAGCACAATTTTGGCTGTAAATACTTCCACACTAACTTGCTACATGGACACACACATATACACACACACATGCACGCACGCACACACACACGTATGTTTCAAATTTTAACACTATTTGTGTTTGGAATGATTTTGTAATAGCTTAACTCTGAATAGCCTGCTTCATGTCAGAACGCAGCAGGCCGGTGAAGTAGAAGCAGCAGATTTTGGCTTTCTCCAAGAAGAGGGCGTGGGCTTCTCCTTGGGTTTTCTTATTTCCCCTTGTGCCTCTTGTGGAATGGTTTGTGCAGACTGCAGAAGAGGGGAGGCAGCTTCTTCCCCTTTCCCTCCCCCTTCCCTCCCCCTTCCCTCCCCTTGTCCCTCACCCCTCCAGCTCATCACATTTTATATAATCCAAGAGAAATCTGCTTTTGGTTAGGATGCAGTTGAGATGATTTTTTTGGATACAGTAAAATGTTCCAAGTTAGTATGAAAGTTCTTTCAAAGCAACAATCTAAATGGTGGCAGCTGGAAACCATTAAGGAGAGTTGCAGTGGCCAGTGATTAAAGCCGGATGGAATTTGCTCTCCCGCTCTCTCTCTTTTTATGGTACTTTAAGCAAGTTAGTGTTCCTTTTGAAACTTGAATTAGCCCTCTGACTATGAGAATTGGAAAATTATTTTACTCCTTTACTTCCTAGAGACCACTCCGTTGATTTCTGAAGCCGTTACTGCAAATGAATAAATGAACACATTTGAAGCTAACTGGTGTTCGGCAGCGGTGCACTCATATTTGATGATTATCCTTGCCTCTTCCTGGTCTGAGTCTGATTGGAAACGATAACCACTGAGTCACATTAAGAACACTTTGTGGCTCCTTTCCTAGTCTTACATAATAACAGAAGGCTACTTTTGAAGGACCCAATTCTCTCCTTCCACCTTTCTTCTTTGATGGTTGTACCACTCTGCATGACAAGAAATAGCTGCAAATGACTCCCTCCAAGTTCCCTCTCGGTTCAGCTTTCTGTGGCTTCGGCTGGCCGCAGGGCATGCCGGGACCCCAGCAGCAAGGGTGGGGAGGGAGAGGCGGAAGTTGGAAAGGAGGAGGGCTGGGGTTCCTCCATGTGGGTGTGGCAGGCTGTGGGTGGGCGTGGCTCTGCAGCTTTGAGCCTGGTCAGTGGGACAGAGCCGAGGGAGCATGGACGCTGGCTAGAGCTTCGCAGGTGATGTGCATTTGAGAGTCGGGGCCGGGGGTCAGCCTCTCCAGAAGCTGCCCCTGGCTCCTGGCCAGGCATCGGGAGTTAGCGGGTTCAAGTCTCTCTGGGAACCAGGTTACCAAGATGCCACCAGAAAACAAACTGATCAGTTATTACAAGGCATCAGGAGAAATCATGGCGGAGGGGTTGCAGAGTGAACCCAGTGTCAACAGATGGTGAACTCGGCAGCAAAACAGATTCACGCTCATTCAGCTGCTTGTGTGAGAGTGGGTGAAGGACTGGGCTTCAGCAGCTCCAGCCAAGGCAGAGAGGCCGGAGAGTCGTTCCTAACCGTCCCTGATTCCTCCTCCCGTTGAACCACACAGACAGCAAATAATTAAATGTAATTCCCCCCTTCTTTCTTGGAATACCTATTATGAAGACTAGAAAACAGGACTGTTTGTAATTTGGAGGTTGGAATAGAACCTTATTGTAGTGAACAAGCAAGGTTCCTAGAGTGGAATCACAAGACAACTAGACAACTTTAATTTCTTCTCTGCTTTTAACCCACTCAGTGAGACAAATACTTTTCTTTTTTAGGTATTCTTTTTCTTATTTTTTATCAGTACATATTTTCAATACATAATGTTTACATTCCTTGCATGGAGTTGGTGTGTGTATGCAACACATTAAGTATATGTTTGCAGTACATGCATTTTACAATCATCTTGGGGAGTGGGTACATAACACAGCTTGGTTCTCTTCTTTATTCCACCCCCCCGCCCCAGTCCCCTCTCTGCATTTTTGTTCTTGTTGATGTATTAATCTTGTTTCATTTTTATGACATAAAATGGTTATGTTCATTGAAATTATTAGATCCCTGTGCATGACCCCTTTATTCTAGCTATTTCCCCTTCCCTTACCCCTCTTCTCTCACTCACTTTCTCTTGAACCCCTTCTCATTTGCAAGAGATCTAGCCTCTTGTTTCCTTCCATCCATTCTTTATTATGCTCTTTGTTTGTACTTTGCCTTGTTTAAGCTGTATATTTCACTCAACATTGTATTTTCCAGGTGCATCCGTTTCCCTATTATTATCTCAAATTTGTCCTTTTTTATAGTTTAGTATTCCATTATGTACAAATACCATATGTTCTTTATCCAACTGTCTATTGGTGGGTACACAGGCTGCTAATTCCTTTTTTTATCCCCTTTCTCTCTTCTCTCTCCCCTCTTCCTCCATCTCTTGATCCCATTCCCATCTGAGAAGACCCTTGATGAATTCCAAGAACGGCATAGCGGGCAGGTCACCATGTTTACCTTCCCTACTTCAGGCCACCATGTCTCACTGCACTAGGTTAGAGGTGAGAAAACTCAATTTCAACTAATATGAAGGTTATTACATGGAAGCAGACTATTAATGGACAAAATAAAACCTCTTGGATGACAAGAAGAATACCAATGATTTGTTCTTATCCAAGAGTGACTCGCCTCTTGTTGGCTACCTCCTGCCTCTCTCTCTCTCTCTGCCTCTTCTTCCTCCAGCTTGCTAACTGCAATTTCTGACCATTTGGAATTGGAGCAGAAACAGGAGAAAAGCAAAAGCATTTGACTGGTACTGAAATGAGTTGGTGTCTATGCCCTTTGGGGTTGGTAGATGTTCAATGCTGACACTTTCTCCCGGCCAACTTTATTTGAAAGCGCCTGCTTTCCAATCCCAAATCACTTGGATGTCTAACCTGCGAATCTCTTGGTATCCAGGGAAATTCATCACTGTAGTCATTCAGTCCCTGTACCTAGTGCGACATGCCACAGTTTGGGCTACTATGTAAAGCTAGCAGTTATTTTGGGCAACATTTGGAGAACTCAGAAGTGGCTTGTTTCTCTTGAATTCTTAATCACTACACAGATCTTTTGCACTAACAAATTGTTGGCGCCTTTCTTTGTATCAATTTTCCTCTGTTTTCCATCACATCAGAGTTTTGAATTAGGCGGTTTTTCAATACTCTCTTTTACTGTGTCAGCATCTAGGGACACTATAAGGTCTTTCCAAGGTGCCATTGAAAGCATTCTTTCTGGCTTGGGATGAAAAACACAAGCAACCCTTTCGCCCATGGTAAGTATGCAGCGGTGCTTATCAACAGCTCCCTCAAGAAATCCACCTTAAAAAAAAAAAAAAGTAATCTGCTTTTAAACTCCAGCTCCTATTCCAGTGTCCAATCTTTATAGGTTAGAAGTGGGTGGTCTGGTCAAAGTAAAACACATTTGTTTCTAACAACCTCTTAACAAGCCTTGTATAAATGTTATCCAACTTCCCAATGGCTGAAGGAATGTTTACCACCCATTGTCTTGTGGTCTGTGCAAAACTAAGGCTAAAGAATCTATTTTTAAAAAATATCTTGTTAAAACCTGATTCAGACACTAAGGGTTTATTGTTTCCTTGGAGGTCGAATCATCAGGAAAGAATAAGAGTTTTCTTCTCCTCTCAGCTTTGTTACTTTTGAAGAATTCTTTTTTTCTTTAAATTTGATATATGATCCTTATTTTTACTGAAGTTTAAAAGTGCTAAAATATATATATATATTTATGAATCTATTATTATTAAGACATAACTCTTGTTAACACTAATAAAACAGAACACTAATTTGGCAGCAGTTTTAAAGTCTATAGTTGAGTAGACAAACTATTAGATTGATTAAAGAGATTTTCACACAAGGACAGTCTACTAATTTGCTGAGCATAGTATCTCAAGGTTAAAAAATTCTGGCTACATTTTAAAGCAGGGAAGATCAATTAGAACATTCATTAGATTCCTATTTACACTTTAATTGTCAACTCTGCTCATTTGTTGGAAGCCTTTTTTAGTCATTAGTGTCTGTCAGTAAGAAATATGTCTTAATTTTGCTTATATTCATTTGTTCATCCTTTCATTCAATCAACAAACATTAATAATGTGCCAAGCATTTTGCCAGTTTTTAAAAATATACCAATGAAAAAAGACGAAGCTTACCTCAAGGACGTATTTGCCTTAAAGGGTAATATAATCGAAATTAGTATAAAGACATTAAAAACTAAAGTTAGAAAAATAATTGCTTTTCAAAATGGAAATGCACAAAAAGGACTCTGATTAATGTACTTTTTGTTGTTCTTTTCCTTGTGTGGTTGTCAGCCTGTTTGGTCTTCAGATGTAAAAGATCTAATGTGCTTGGTCATGGCTGTCTCTGGCCTTGCTTCTGTTATGAGTTGCGTAGATGGAAAGTGGGTTCTCTGGGCCGTCACTGACTCTACGGGGCCCCTACCTTATCACTACGATTCAGAGAATGTGAATTTCCCGAAGAGGTTCTTGAGTAGAGTTGTTGGTGGGACTCTTCCAGATGGACATCACCAGAGGAAGGCCGTGAGCTACATGATTACCGCCATGTTTATAGATGCACCTTACCTGTCTGCAGACTGGTTACTCTCGTACCTGGAACTCCCCTTTGGAATTTGTGGATAATGTCTGCACCTAGAATTAAGCCCAGAGAACGCAGGCCCTGCCGAGGGCACCTCTGACCACTGAGCCATCACAGCATAGTGAGAGGCTTCTTCTCTTGGACTGTGACTCTTACAATGATATAGTTTTGCACTGGAGGTTTAATACTAACTATTCAGTTGAATCAAGTACATTTTAAGTGCTTTCTTACACACACAGTGGTACTAACCTCCATGAGAGATACAAAAGACACATTGACCACCATATTTACTATTTGATAGAAACACAACAACCGAGGCAAGAGAACACGATGGTCAGAGGGACCAGAGCTCACTTCTGCTCTGCCATTAATTAAGTAGGTAAACTGAGTCATGCCATTTAATTTTTGAGTTGGTTTCTTTTAATAAATGGTTATTTTATTTCATTTGAAAAATCTGGAATTATTTAAAACTCACAGAAAAGTATATACATGCTCAT
This sequence comes from Hystrix cristata, assembly GCA_004026905.1. Lineage (NCBI taxonomy): Eukaryota > Metazoa > Chordata > Mammalia > Rodentia > Hystricidae > Hystrix > Hystrix cristata. The sequence continues at coordinate 18,118 of PVJO010013757.1, read as the reverse complement.
ATATACAGGCCCTTATAAGCCACCAATAAAATTTAAAAAATTACAGAAATCATTGAAATACAATATTTTCTGTCCCTATCCCAGAAATAATCACTCCCTAGAAGTTCATGTGTGTTCTGGTTACACACATTCTTGTAATTTTCAAAAACTATATAAAGTGCTAGTTATGCATTTTTATATTTAAACAAATTGTACCATATTGTTTGAGTATTTTTGAAATTTCTTTTGTTCCCTTAATAGTATAGTTCTATTTATTTTTAATCTACTCTACCATTAAATACATATATCCCAAAAATTCCCTTTCTTTTTGTTTGAACATTTAAATAGTTACTAACTTTATACTATTTCAAACTATTCTGGAACAGACTTGTATATGTACATCTGAAAGGTCTACAAGCATTCCTGAGTCCTCAACTGACGTGTTGTGCCACACTAAAGATGTGCTCAGGCGGGGTCAGTTTGGGTCCTCAGAGAAGCACGTACCAAGAGGGGACTAAATGTGCAAGAGACTTATTTTATTTTCCTTTTTTTTTTTTTGTGGTGCCGGGGATCGAACTCAGGCCCTTGTGCTTGCAAGGCAAGCACTCTAATCACTGAGCTAAATCCGCAGCCCAAGAGACTTATTTTAGTAGAAACCTCTGAAAGATGAAGGGGGAAGGAGCAGAGTGTGGGAAGGAGAGAGTCCAGATGGAGTGCAAATTCAACACGTGTGAAATGAGAGAGGACCAGGTGAGGTACAAGGCCTTCTAGCAGTGTGTCCATGCTACTTGGAGCTTGGTGTTCATGCTGGAATGAATTCCCTCTCTTCCTTGCTTTTGAAGCATGTATCAAAGAATTGTTTTTTCATTTCATCATGCATCTCTACATGACTTAACAGGAATGAGTTTGTTCTCTCCATCCTCTGTGTTGTCAGAATCAGAAAGACTTCATATTCTTCATCTGTAAAATGAAAGGATGGAGTCAATGATCTCAGTCCACTTTCTGCTTTAGTAAGTGATTCTAGTTTTTAGAAAGTATCAAACCAAATGGGCAGGACAGTAATATTTCAGGGAGTGATGCAGTCAGAGATAACCTAAAGAAAAGAGAAAACCCGGAAATACAGGTCTGGAAAGAAAGATGGGAGCAGTAGGAACTGATAAGCTATCTACATTTCACAGAGTAGAGCTGTCATAGAGAAGTAGTAATAGTAGTAGCAGTAGTAGAGAAGTCTTACTCTTTAGTGACATCTTTGAGACTAGGGTTGATGATCTATTTATCCTGGTGTATCTGAACCTAAGTATACTAGCCAGGCATATGAATAAAAAATGAATGTGTATAAATCTGAACTTACTTCCTTAGTAAAAGCCAACACTACTGTTTATTAATATTTAGAGAACTGTACTTTGTATGCTAATGGTCTATGTAGGAGAAAGAATAGAATTTAGGTTATATGCAGTTTACCTTGATATAAGATGGGGTGGAGAATTAAGGCTTAAGCACCAATGGAAAGGAAAATAGAGTTTAGACCATGAACTTGAGGCGATTTGATTTAACTGAATTTTGGAATGCTGTGTATGATATAATTTTTCTGACAAGGTTATTGAAATGTAGACAAATGTTTGACATCTTTGGGGAAGAGCAGGAGAATGCTTAAGCTGTCTCTAAATACAATAACTTATGGATCTTTCCATATGACTATTCAAGTCACTTGCTGACAACAGCCAGTGACATTGCTGGGAGGGAGGCAAATGATCCCAAGTCTTGGATACCTAATTTGCAAAATTCATGATTCTCATTGCATCCGAGGCCACAGAGGCACATTTGGGCTTTCTTCATGCTTGCGGTTCTGCCTTAGTCAACAGGCCTGTATTAAAAACTTCATCTCCTTTCTGCAGCTGAAGCAAAAAGGCTGTTCCATCTGTGAGTGTATTGAACATGCAAGAGCAAACTTCGGCGAGCCCGGCTTTCTCATTGAGTCCCTGGAGCAGGGGCATTAATGTCAGTATAAGTCTGGTGCTTGTAAATGAAGCAAGAGGAGGTCTCTCAGTTGCATTCACATGGTCTCGGGTCTGCTGATTTAAGGTTCTGGGATTTCCTATTGCTCCCTAGCATTTATGAATTCAACTTCCATTTTCAGATTTCCAAAGGCCACTTGAGGGTTTAAGTAATGCCTTTAATTATAACTGAAAGTATAGGCAATTGGATTTCATGAAGCTAACAATTATCCGGAGTATATTATTAGAGAGTGAGTTATTGACGTCTGCATAGTTTGTGAAACACCCATCCAAGTAACTGGGGGAGAAAGGAGATAGACTAGATTGGAACAATGAAACTCAAAAACAACTTAAAAAAAAAGAGAGAGAAAACAACTTTGATTATGTCTGGGGTTTATATATGGTAATGAGTCCTAATTCTCAGGCATTAGGGTTCCTTGTAAAAATTCTTATAGTCTCTCTTGGTTGCCTTTATTCAGAAAAAGAGATGTTGGCGATGTTTTCATTACCTTTTAAAATATAAACACCGAGCACTAATGTGGCCATTTACTATGCTTTTGCAGACTTCATTTTATGTAATTCTTAAAATTTCCCCAGGATATAGGTGATAATGCTCCCACGAGAATAGAAGCTATGAGGAGATAACAATTTGCCAGAAATGACATCTGTGCTTTAGAAGTAGCAGTGTTGAATTGCAACCCAGGTATTTTTTTCTTTTGCTTGAGAATCTAAACTAAAAAGCCCATTATATCATCAAGTGACTAGAATGGTAGAACAATTTTTCAGTATTGTGGCATTTTTCAGGGGGTTTAAAAAATTTGAGTAAGTAAATATGAAAAAATTGTACTAGAAAATAAATACATTGATTTAAGAATCATACCAATATGCTTATTTTTTTTAGCCAGCTGGCTATTTCTTCCCTAGTTATACTTGCGCGTGCTTAGCCCCCGAGGATGGTGATGCTCTGGCAGAAGGGAGAGAAGATGTACTTGTTGCGAGGTACAGTTTTGATCGTAACTTTCATTTATGAGTTGTGTAACCTGAGGCAAGCTCTTGGCTTACTTATTTATAAAATGGTAGAAAATAATGGTAACCCAACAGGAATTTTAGAAATGAATGTATGAGATAATATTTGTAAAGTGTCTGCCTTTCTCGGCACTGAATAAACGACGGCCATTATATTTATAGTGCCAAGTGGGGCATCATTTTAACTTGCATCATCTCACCCTTTTAGGAGGTAGGTGGTTTAAAAAATACATCCTGGTAGGTTTGTGATCATTTAAGTGATTTAAATTGGTTACATTTTCCCAGATTTTCAACACAATGGTTTTGTATCTGTATTTTTTTAAAAATTCTAGGAATGGCACGAAAGTGCACGATCCTATTTATGGTATATTTTTATACTTCACTGGATGGTCTAAGTGATGTTATACTTCGAACCTAATAAGTACAGTAGCCTTTGAGTAAAAGTAACAGCATGTTTTCTAAACTAAAGGATTTTTTAGGTCAACACAATTTTTCTCTTAAGATTGTGATCCTCCCTGACATATGAGTCAACTTTGCTTACCATAGTATCTCTGAATGGAATAGCATGAGAATAGTACTGAAGTGTCTTAAATAATGGCATTTTCTGTTTGCTCCCCAATAGAAATTTGCAGTGAACGTCCCTGGAGGTGGTAGTTCTAATGTGCCTTCACTAACTTAGTTCCAGACTTGAGGGTGTGTGGGAAGGAGGCAGACTCTGCAAGGCCTCAGGCCCTCACCAGCTTTCTCTGCTATGGTTTTATCATATCGCTGTTCCTTTTATGTCTTCTTTTGCCTTAGATGATAGCCACAGTGGAGGCCCAAGCACATTTTAGTATGCTAAGCAACGAGAAGTATTCGGGGGAGCAGTTGGAAGCAGGTGGCTTTTCCATCTTTAGCCCTTATTTAAAATTACACAAGGGCTTTAAATTACAACAGACATGATGTCTATGACAGCGATGCTTTCATACTTAGCATTAGCTAATGTTCTCTGAGCACCTACCAAGTGCCAGCCACAATGTACTGTGTTATCTCCTATGACACCCTTGCCATGGACCTGTGCTAAATACAGTTAAAATCTACCCCCCTGTATGATTGAATTTGGAGATAAAGCATCTAGAGAAGTGGTTAAGGTTAAATGAGGTCATGAGGCTGGGCCCCGATCTGATAGGATTAGCAACCTTATGAGAAGAGACAGTGTGGGTTTACACTCCCTGTGTGAGGCCCCAGGAAGAAGGTGGCCGCCTGCAAGCCAGGCAGTAGACCTTCCCAAGAAACTGACCTTGTCACACCTTGCTCTTCAGCTTGATGTCAAAGCTTCAGAGCCTCTAGAACTGGGAGAAAAATTTCTGTTGTTTAAGCCACCTAATCTATAATATTTTGTTGTGACAGCTTGAGCTGACTAACACAAGCCTTCAGTAGATGCCTTTTTTATAGATGAAGAAACAGCCTTCGACCAGCAAGTTACAGGGTTCTGCGAGTGGGGTTGGGGTGTTGCTCAGTGCAGAGAACTGGCAGGCATAAAAGGCCTTGAGTCTGAGTCCCAGCACCCCGAAAAAGAAAAGATAATTCAGATAGTATTTTATTACAGGTTTAACCCTTGTGTTTTCTGGCTCAGAGTGAGGTTTGGGGGGCTGCTGTGTAATTATTTCTCTAACCGTATGTTTCCTTCCATTTCCCTCCTCTTTTGTAGTCTTTCTTAAATTATTCTTGCTCTCGGCACTCTTGATTTTCTTGCTTCAAAACCCCAAACCTGAACCCTGGATGTACGTTTTGTTATCGCCTGCGTTCATGCTCATCTCAGGATGTTCTGTGAAAGTGATTTCCTCTCCACACTCCGCTTCTTCCACGTAGCAAACGTATCTTTCCCCATCCCCACTATGATGTTGTTCACTCAGGGTTTCCACTTGGATAGACATCCTCTGAAAGACATTTCTTTTTCAACTTTGTTAAAGTTTTTGGTGATTTGGAAGCAAGGAGCACTGAGAAACATCAGCAGAGAATTTGTCACTTATCAAGTTCAAGATTTAGTGATTCAACTCCAGGTACTATCCAGTTTGTAAAGAATTTAAAGATGATTTATTTTGTGTTATTTATGAAAAAGCATCCTACCTGTTTTTCTGCTATTTTAATTATGAAGTATTCTTTCAAATTTCTAATTTTCCAACTGTGGGGGTGTAAATGTCCCTGTAACTTAATGAACTGCCAAGACCAAGACACACAGCAATAAACAATAGGCATGCTGAATACCCAGAGCTTCCCTATTGTTTACATTACTCATCTCTCTTATGTAAAAGAAAAATAAAGATATTCCCCACAGATCTTCCATTTTACCAATTTTCTGAGTCATCCTGCTCTCCGACTCTCTTGCCTAAACCTGTAATAAATCATCAGGTCTTAGAGATACAACTTCGTAAATACTGTATCTCTTGCAATCAGTCTTCTTGTCTCCAGTCCCCCGCTGTGATTTCAGGTCATTTTATTGCTGATGTGCCACTCTCCTCTCGCTTCAAACACTTCCATGACTTCCCCTTGAGCGGAGAATAACAGATGCACACAGCAGGACACACACAGTCTTCCAGACTCCAGATCTTAGCCATAAATTCAGTCTTAATCTCCTTACCTGTCCCTTCTCCAGTCCCATCTTATGCTTGGGAATTGGAACAACCGATCCATTCTTCATGTATCAGACCCTCTGTGAGGAGTTGGGGATACAATAGTGATCAAACTGAATGGAGTGTATCCTCCCAGAATGTGCAATCTACAGAGAAAACAGAGAAGTCCATCAGAGGTGATATTGGGTGCATTAAGCTTTGCATTAGAGGAGCAAAGAACTGATATCTGACTTAGCCAAAGACAATGCGTTATATCCAAGTAGAGAGCTGAAGGTTGAAAAACTGTTTCTGAGATATAGTGAAATTCAAACTTTAGGGCAAGGAGCAATAGCTTCTGACGGAGACTTAACTTGCAAAGGTGAGAAAGAGTATGATTCACATTCAGAAAACAGCACGAAGTGCATTTGTGGCCAGAGCAGAAATCCCTGGGACCACTGGGTGGGAAGAAGATGCCCGAGAGATTAATGTCTTTACCAACGAGGCTCCTTAATGCCAGGACTTTGGATCTGAGCACCAGGGCCCATCCTGCTGGGCTAATATTCAGCTACACTGGCTTCTAGCACAGCTGATTTCCCGGGGAGACTCTTAGATGCATCCCCAAAGGTACCAGCTAGGATTTTTGTATGCACCAAGGTTAGTGGAACTCTAGAGAAAGGGAGACTTCTTGCTGTTAAAACAAAACAGAACAAAAAAACAGGAGGCATATTGCTATTCTTTGGGAGTAGTGCTGTTTTTTCCCCTAGCTAGTAAAACCCAGACTTCCAGTTGAAGAATAATATTGCACGATGTAACCTGAAGTACCCAGATGACTGAGGTGCAAGGCATGTATAAAGCTGAGAAAGCTTAAAATCAGTGCAAACAAAAACAACACAGAATTCCCCAAACCTGTGTACACTGCAATAGAGTTCTCCCAGCAGAGAATGGCCAGCCTTAATGAAAAATTCAGAGGCTTTCTCCCTCTCTCTCCCCTTTTCCTTTTCTCAGAGTGTTTTTAGAGATTATGAGTCTTCACAGCACCTCTGCTTTCTCCATGGGCTGACTGCTACCAATCTTCATGTTTTTCTCTCTCTGGATGTGCAGGCTGAACTCAAAAGTAGAAATCCACATCAAGCTTCCTTTCTACACATTGAAACAGAAGTGTTAAATCAGAGTGGGGTACTTTTCACATTGTTCCCCATCTTCTTCCTCCGCTCACCCCCAGGAGAGAGTTCTGGGCATAAACACTCAGTGCTGATTTATTGTGAGGGCAGACAAAGCCTCAGTATGTAGTCTGTTCTTCGCAGGGTTGGTGGGGGTTGTTTGTAGGTGAACCACATTTTTAATGATTTCACTCATTTAGATTATATGTGAACCCCTCCATTTTCCTTCAACTTCTTGCTCCAAAGACTGATGTTTCTAATTTCATGAACATAGTTGTACGCCGACTAAAAATTATGTCCAGTGCAGAAACAGTTTTGTGATCTGCCATTAGTGTGTATTTGGGGTAGTGGTGAGCAAGATGAAGGAAGAGGTTTTCTTTCTCAGTATGCCATCAAAGAAATCTCTGGATGTTACCTCACTAAATGATTTTTTTTTTTTAGATTCTCATTGCTTTGCTAATTGCATTAGTTATCTACTGCTGTGTACAACTTGCCTCAAAATCTAGAAGGTTAAAAAGTTAACATATGTCATCTCAGTTTTTGGGAGTCATAAATGGGAGTGTGGCTTAACTGGTTCTTCTATCTCAGAGTGTCTCTTAGTGCACTAAGAGAATAAGTATTGGCCAAGGCTCTGGACATTTCAAAGCTTAGCTTGGGGCTGACACCCATCCAAGCTTACTCAAGTGATTTTTGGTGTGCTCTTGACGGCTGTTGGCTGGAGACCTTAGCTCCTCGCCACATGGGCTTCTCGGTGGTGCTATCACAACATGGCTACTCACTTCCCTTAGATCAAGAACTCCGAGAAAGTCTAAGAGATGGCGAGCAAAATGGGAGTACTTTCTTTCTGCCACCTAGTTTAGGAAGTGATATCTGATCACTTTCCCTGTATTCTTCTTTTTAAACCCGCGTCACTAAGTCTAGTTCAGGACCCGGTGGAGGAGGTAACACAGGCTGCATGACCTGTTATAGCGTCTCCCTGCTGCACTAGTTTGTTAGTGCCTAGGCAAATATTTATTCAAGGTATATGTAGAAAGCTTTTCTCTATAGACTGAGGTTTCAGCAGGGCTTCAAAGGCGAAGAAACAGGTGATGTATTTTATTCCTCAAAATACGACTTGCAATCTATCTAAGAAGATAAGTTTATACAATGAGTCTCCATTCACAAATGCTTTTGTTCGTGAAGAGCCTGGTTCACAAATAGAAGCATTTGGCAAAATTTTGTTTCTGTTTGCGGACTCCACATTGGGAGACAAACAGGATTGGGGCCATCTTTCTTGAAGGAACACGAATGTGCCCATCTTTTCCAGAATAGTGGAACGAATTAAGTTCGTGAACCAAGGTACCACTGTACTTTAAAAAAATGTCCTATGACAACGTATCAGAGAATTATGGACATGGGAGAACTCACCTTGGAGACAGTTTGGGAACCGTACTTGATCTGGGACAGGGACACATTGTCTTTTGACATAGTGGCTGCTGAATAAGAAACACCTAAAAGAGACTATTAGAGATCGAATGAGAACCAAACTAAGTATCTTTCTTCCTCTCTAAGATAGTTCAGCATCCTTTCAGAGTCTTGCTCCAACAATTTTCCTCAACCCCACTGTCCTACTGCGTGCAAATATTTGAGAGCAAAGGAGAGAGAAAACGAGGGAAACAGGACTACCGGTTCTTGTGTCTTAACTTTTTTTCTTATTTTGCTTCTGGAACTTTCTAAGGTGATTTGCCGTGGAGCATCATTTATCCTTCCTGTTTGTACCTGGAAAGGAAACACTGATTAGAATGACAGGGTTTTAGGTTTTGTTTTGCTTTTTGGAGACTAGCTTCTAATTTTGTCGATGAGAAAAACAAGGCCCTGAGAAGGTGAACGACTTGCTCATATTTACTCGAACTGGGAAGAGAGCAGGGATCTCCCCGCCTGCAGACCACTGCTGTCCCCTGATATCCCACTGGCTCTGCCTGATGGGCAAATGCACTAGACTCCACCCGATTTCTTACCATCACACAAGTCTCGCTGCCCGCCCAGTGACAGTGGTTGCCCTCACATCCTGTGGGAGGAGCCACAGCAGTTTTGAAGGTGAATCTTCTATTTTCTCATACCAAGTCATACTAGTTCAATTTTCTATCATTACTTCACTGAGATTTAGGCCTCCTCTTTGAAAGGAATAGTCAATAAAGAAGGCAAAATACATTTTAGTGATATCTAATTGCCACTATGGAAAAAAGGGAGTATGAAAACTATATGAAATTGAGATGCTATTTGAATTTGTGTTTCCAAAGAAAACTGGTTTACATTTAGCAACGATTGATGTTCACAGAGACTTTCTGGTATGTAATACTGTCTTAGAGTAGTCTTGAGTTTGTAAAGGCTTATATAACAAAATAACACTCAAGGAGTGAACCCTCAAATTTTAAAATTGTAGGCTTAAGAAGTAGGATCTTTATTAAATCTAGATTTTACGTTTCTGTGTGTATATGAATTTAAAACAATAAATTTCTTATCTCAATTCCTCAACTTCTTGTGTGTTTTCAAGGAGATATCTCCCAGACCTGGAGAGGAAATGAAATGGCATTACCTCTTAACTATTCCTTTATCCCCTCTGCACTTTCTTTTTCTCCTCCTTAATTTAAAAAATTTATAGTGCTATCTTGAACTTTCATAAACTGTAATATTTTTGCAGGAAGAGATAACAGCCATGTTAGATGCTGTGCTTTCTTTCCTTTTTTTTTTTTTTTAATAAAAGTGATATACCATCTCTCCCTAACAGAAATCTCAAACCAAAAATTAAAATACAGTTAAGTATTGCAGATGATGTTGATATGTGTGTCATTACTTTGTGAAAACTAAGTCTTTTTAGAAGACTAATGGGGGGTTCAATTTTGCTATGACAGAACCATCTCTGATGAAACTGTCAAGTGAAACTCGTAACTTGGAATTAAATAAAGACTTGTGGCTACAATTGTACTGACTTAGGAAACAGAACCCTTTATGAGCACTTATTAAGTACCAGGAAAGAACTGAAGCATTTTTACATCCTTTTCAGGCGGGATGTTTTCCAACACATTGTCTCATTTTCCTCCAGACTCTTCCGTAAGACATCATCATCTTCTCTACTTCACAGAAGAAGACGAAATCTGACGCCATAAAGATAGCATGATTTTCTCATGGATCGACAGTCACTGGGATTGGCTCCTAGAGTTTTCTGAGTCCAAGGCCTGTGCTTTTTCATTTAAATTCCTTTGAGGAAGTGATCGTGGTGTCAGCTTGGAAGAAACATACAAAGAGCCCTCACAGACAAGCACTTAGATGAACAAACACAAACCTGGACCAAGTGAAGTGTCCGTCCACAAGCCGGTTCTTCCAGTTCACTTGCTATCCCTTCACTTCACCCCATTTTTTCCTGTCTGTGAGTTTGCTGTCTTTTTTCCCTTTAACTTGGTCTGTGTTTTATTGTCTTCTCTGCCTGTTGCAATTCTAAGCGTTGTTTATGGTGCATCTCAGATTTCACTCATTTATTTTTTTGTGGTTTTTTTTAATGTTTCCCTCCTTAGCCTTGGCTCCTCCAAACAGTATCATTGATACATGATGCTCTGCTTTACGGGGCGGTTTATCATGTGGTGTGTGCTAGCATTATTCATGTTCCTATCTGTCCTTGCTCAGCAGGGCCAGCTTCGTATCACCGAATGTGGTTTATTGAATTTTAGTGGTGGTGGGGGCTTTCTAGTATTTTGTTCAGAGGAGGAAATCTAAATATTTGAATTTAAATATCTGTGTGAGCAATTTATGGCAGCTGCAAACCAAGAAACAAAGAACTTGCCTTCACTTGCACAGGGAGTAGGATTCTGGAGCACCTTTAAATCATCAAGTGACAATTACTGGGCAGAGGGAGCATGGCCAGCTTTCTTCCAAAAGCCAGTTGTGATAGATGGTGGCAGTGACAGTGAAGAGGTGCCTGAGGTTGCCCTTTTCACACACTCATGGTGTCTGCCTTGTCATGTGTCTCTCCCACTGGGAGACCGAAAACTCCCCGAGCTGGTTCCCCACTGTGTCCACAGAACCCGGCACAGTGCAGGGACACAAGTGACGCTTAGAAATATTTGTTGAGCAAATGACTAATGCATCTCAGGCGAGTCTGTCACAATGAGAGTGGAAAAGGAGAACATGTCACATACAGATTGTTTATTCTCTGGTGATGGTCTCTGCATAGAGCGTTTTGAGTTTTAGTGTGTGTTTTTGTATGTTTGGATGGCTTATGCCTTTGTAAATTTTGTTCTGTTTCCTCCTCCCATCTGTCTTTCTGTTTTTCGTTACCTTTATATACCGCCAAGACAAAATAAATCCAAAGACTGCTTCCACTTTTGTTGATGTTAGCACTGTTCTCCGATCTCCAGTCTCCTTTAAATACATCCCAAGCATGTTTTGGAGGAAGGCAGATGTACAGGGCAAGCACATGCTTCGGTAGGTCGTGTCTCAGTGCTAGAATTTACTTCTAAACGTCTACAGGTAGAACCAACTTACTCCAGTTCTTTCCGAAAGATTATTTGTGTGGTATATATCGTCTTCAACACAACGCGAATTATTCACTATTTTCTTGGTTTAAAATAAAATATTACGGGAATTTTCCTTCAGTAATGGAGGTGAATTGGGTTTGGATCTTTTTTTAAGGAGGGGATCCTTAAAACTTATGGGGAATTTTATTTGAAATATTCTAGACATAAGAAATTTAAATGTATTTAGAAAGAACTGATTAAAACATTTAATATGTACTCTCTCAAAGGAAACAAAACCACAACATATGTGACTTTTATTAATGACATTACCGTAGAGATATAAGCCCTACTTAATAGGGAAAATTTAATGATTAATTCATTGATCCTTAAACTATTTGTTCGTGGGTATTACAGACTTGTGAAACATATTTTTGTGTACCTTCTGAATTGCTCTCTTAGGGAAACCTTGTCAACTGTTGATAAGACAGCCAGTATTTCATCTCTCTCTGCATATTCCAGACTGGGTCTCCTGATATTGTCGGATTCTGAAAGGTGAAGAGCATCGCAATTAGATATCAAAAGAAAGCATCATTTGATGTAAGAATTTGCCATGAGTTAATATCTGGTAGAATGATACAAGGCTAAATATCAGTCTAATGTATGTGTGCAAGGATATTCTTTAATGCAGGAGGAGGCGACCAATGGTGTCTTGTAGACTGGTTATATTTTCATCCAGAAGATCAGTGTTTTCTTCTACTGTTTAAAATCACAAAGAAACCAACTGCAAAGGGAACCTAAAATTTGATAAGGTTTTGGTCATTCTTTCATGACATGTTTGTCAGCTTTTTCTTGTGTGGGTATCAAACACAGTTAAAGGCAATTCATGGGTTCCTGTTGTTTTTGTATTTCTTTAGTTTAAGAAATGGGATTCAAATACCACATGTATCAAATATGTACAAAAGCTTCCAAATTCCAGACTTGTATGTCCGCTTGGACACTTGACTCATCACTTTATGTGGAACAGAAAAGTCAAAACTGAAATGTCCAAAACTGCAGTCTTGTTCCTCCCCATCCCACTACTGATGCCCCCCACAGCCTGGGTCACCTCACTGAAGGACAACTTCATCCTTCCAGTTGCTCAGGCAGGAACTTGCTAGTTTTCCTGCTCCTTGCACTCAATCCTTCAGGTTTGAACATGCACAGAGAATGCAATCACTTCTTACCACCTCTTTCTACCATTCTGGTCTGAGCTTCTACCATTTCCTGCTTGGATTTACTTGGGCTTCAATTTGTGGCCCTCTACAGCCAGCTCTGAACAGAGGATTAGGACCTGTCCTTGAGAAATAAAAAGGAATCATGGTATTTCCTCTGCTTGGAAACCTCAAGTGGCTGTCCATTTTGGTCAGAGTAATTGTCACGGTGCAGATAATGCTTACCGGTAATCTACTCTACCTAGCCTTTCCTTACCTCCCTGACAGTACCCCAATGACTCTCCACCTGGTTCCTACATCTCCAGCCATATTGGCCTCCTTGCTATTCTTGGAAAAATGCTTAAACTGAAAAATTCTTGCCTCAATACCCACAAGTCTTGATCTCTCCTCCTTCTTCAAGTTTTTCCTGATTTCACCGTCCTATTGAGGTCTGTCTCCTGAGTGGAAACAGTGTGTCTTGTGTTCACATCTATGATGTCTGCTTGTCATGCTCTGAATAATCTGCTTATTCTCTCTCAGGCTCGGTTTTCCCATTATAACTTTGGGGTTTTTAGACAAAAATGCTTTATAAAGTCCTTTGGTCTCTAAAAGTTAAAAATTCCTATAAGATCAGTTGCACCCTACCAAACTGTAACAACTAGTCTTGGGTTTGAACATCTATTACTGCCTTAGTTTCTTTTCTCGTTGCTGAGACAAAACACCCAACACCCAAAGTTAAAGGAGGAAAGGTTTATTTAGCTCACAGTTTGTAGAGGTTTCAGTCCATAATTGGCTGGCTCCAAGGCAGGATGGCAGGCAGAGGGGCATCAAAGAGGAGAAACAGTTTGTGTCATGAGGAAGGTTGACAAAGCAAGCAAAGGGACTTAGCAGATTCTTTCTGCCCCCTTCATGGTCTATCTAGACTATTAGGATTAGAGCAGGTGCCAAACAGACCAGGGGACTCATTTAGTAATCACCCTCTCTGAATTCCAGCACAGTTAATCCTAGCATTTCATCATGAATAAATCACACACTGTTGATCTGGCCACCTCTGAAAAAGCCCCACATATGACCAGGTGAGGCTGTAGGCGGACATCTAAACACAAGCTCGAACAATTATCAGGGAATTCAATGGGTTCCACTTGTGGAGGCAAATGCTACATTTCTGAAATAAGTCTAATTTAAAAGTCTGTTTGTTTTGCTGTTTGGCTCACTGAGTAGTTGAGAAGCCTTGAAAAGGGAAATTGAATTATCTGGGTATTGGTTTCCTCAACCATAAAATGAGGTTGTTGTGGTAGATGATCTCCAAGTTCTCGTCTAGATTTAGAAATCTCTGTTTATGGGGTAAAATCATACACTTTTCCTCATAGTTGTGAGTCTTCATCTAATTTCATAAAATATTTATATATAAGTTGATAACTAGAGATATAAACTGGTTTTGTGGATTAGAGCTTCATTTCCATTGAGCTATGCATGAGATAGTTCTTATTAAAATAATGAGCACTTTTTCTTGGTAAACCCTACTCAAATATAATCATTCAACGATATCTTAATCATTGCTTAAAGATTGTTTCCACATAAAATTGGAGCAAAAGGTATTTTGTAAGCAGTACCTTCTAGGTATATGACTACTTATGGCTTCTGGGGTATGATTATATGACTAATCAGAAAAAATTGTAGAAATTTTTCTGTTTTTATTTTTTACAGATCTAAAATAGCAACTGAGAGTTAAAAAATCAACTTCTGATGTAATTTTGATACTTGGAGGCAGTTTCTTGAAGTTCACATTTCTGTGATTTTCAAAATGTTTTTGAGGTGTTTGTTAATGGACAAATTCTCACGAAGTTCCTTTGAGAATAAAAAAGAAATAAGGTCGAGATGCCCATTCTCTGCAAGTAAAGCCCAGGCAGGTAGCAAATGCAAGCACAGATTTCCAGATCACAACCATTCAACATCTGAGTTTCTGTTGAATCCTGGGACTGGTGTTCATTCATTCATTCATGCATTTATCAGGCAGATATTATTCTACCATGGGTCTTGTGGAGACTTCTGGGATGTGATTGTGGTGTAACTGGAATTCCTTCAGGAGAAACGCATTGAAATGTCCAAGGATAAATCAAAGGGTCTTTGGTATTCCAGCTCTTCTGTCTTGTAGAGGGAATATTTGGTGGAAATGTGCACCTAATTGAAACCATGTGCCACCAGTTTGGTGCTTCCAGACAGGCAGATCAGCATTGGCTGCACTACAGAAACTTGACACTCATAATGTTTTTCTCTTTATTACCAGGCAGGGTTTAAAGGAGACTAAAAGCTCACGAATAGTCGTGGAGTTAGAAACACTTTTAGTTATGAATTCCTGAGATTTCATGTGCTTTCTCTTTTGGCCAGAATTTAATTTTATTTCTTTTAAAATTCCTTTGTCTTTATTAAAGTTATTTCCCTTCGATATACACAAACACATGATCTTAAAATTATACAATTTCTTCTTATTTCTAACCAATACTTCCATGTCATATTTTTGTCCCTCTCCTCCAATCCAGAATGAGGTCCCCCTCAGACACTTGGGGTGCTTGATTTGTTTGACAGAATCAAGCTGCCTCATTCTTGCTAAGTCGGTTTCCTTGGGGTGGTTGGTGCCTCCATGTCCCCTGGTTCTTTCTGCAAAGGAGCCTTCTAGAACGGTGGTAATAGCCCTTCCAAAACGATTTAGTTATTTCTATCTCAACTGCTCTGAGGCAAGTTGATAAGGGCAAAGCGCCAACTTGAATTTCTCCAATAGGTTTTAGTCGTCATCATTAAAAAATTATATTCTCAGCATAAAAAATGGGAACTGAGTGGGGAATTGGAAACTCATTTACTTGAAAGGCAGGAAAAACGAAGAAAGAAGAGGAAGGGAGAGAGAGATGGTGACGTGGCAGTTGGTAACAGTCTCTGAAACCAGCTGGAATAATGTGTGTCTCTCAGCTTCTGCACAATAAATAAAGGTTTCCCAAATGATATAGGTCCGATTCCAACTGGGAGGCTGTGTTAGAGCTCGTCCCTTCAGAGCCACAGCACTTCAGAATGCACAATCTCCCTGCATGTGTCTGCCCACGGCCAAGGCGGGTGGAGTTGCCTTTAATCATTAACCTTTAAAATATCCTTTTTATTATTTGTGGTTATGTTCAAAGGAAAAGTTATATGCACAGATGATGTCAATCCTTATTTTAGTTCTTCCTTCTGTCTCTCCACACTAACTCTTTTGCCTGAACAGAACCCCACATTTCACAGACAGTAGCAATTGAGCCAAGGCGAGAGAGAGCAAAATTCGTCGGGTCTTGTGGGAGCTCAAGCGCTGGTCAAGCAAGAGAAATCCTTGGGGTGCCCTCTGCCTCCCTCCGGGGCACCTCCTAATGACTCTCAGAGAAGAATAACACCGGAACTGACTGCATTTTATTTCAATAGTTCCAAGGAGGCAAAACGAAGTTTACTTCTCTATTATATTCCTCAGTCATCACTGAGGAATAGAGCATTTTGCATAAATTAATTGAGCGTTTTTAATCAAATCTAAAATGACTTGTTAAAGAGTTAGGGATGGTAAATGTTCAGAATGTAGACAAATTGATTTGAACTTTTATTTGCATCCTTGCCTGCCTCATTTTTAATGGTCTAATTTTTTTAACCTGAATGTATCAGAATATTTATGTATGAGATTAACCGTGTGAAACTGAGTCAGAGCAATGATAATGCATCTGGCACTCCTGGGAAGGCCCACACTAAAGTTCGAGCATTGTAGCTCCGTTACCAAACTAGAGGTGAAGAGTATTTCTCTCTGCAGTTCTTTTAAGTGGGCAAACAGCAAAGCTCTGGATTTAAGACCTATGCTTTGACTACGAAAACCAGTGTTCAGCATTGCACTCGTAGGCATTGAGCTCATGGTGTTTGTTGAATGTGTTTAATGGACAAAGGTCAGATATAGAATATAAAATCAAATGAATGTAGGAGACATCGCCTGCTAGTCTGCAGATAGCCATCTTGAAAAATGGAAAGAAAAATAAAAAGTGGTGGTGTGGTTTATTCCTTCTCTTGGAGATTCAAACTGGCTGAAATGATCATTATTTTAACACAGAGGGGCTGAGCAGTCTCCTACTCAGAGTGAGGAAATCAGTGGCTACTTTTTGTTTTATTCTGTCCCATATACATAACTGGAGAAATAAAGAACTGGATAAAGACTCAAGTTTTGCAGTGATTTAGGTTTCCTGATTTGAGAAAGATACAGCTAACTTGGGACGTTATGTTTAATGGTACAAACACACACAGCCAGACATTTACATTTATCTTGAAATGAGTATATTTTGGGAATTACATTAAGGCCATAATTGAAAGGTAGTGCTGTTTCCTCAGGAGACTGAAGAAATTAGTGTTTGATAAAACACCGTACAGTAAGACACTTGGCAAGGAAGTACTTGAACTGACTCCAGTATTTTTATTAGCGTGTTTCAGGGTTGTGTGTTGTGGTGGCCATAACACGGGGAAAACCAAAAGGCACGATAAAATGATACTCGATATTCTAGTCTGTCTACAGGTGAATTTCTGGTGTTAGACTATACAGTGGAAATCATTAATGTAATTAATGTGTTAAAGTGTGGGTTAAGTTTATTGTTTTGTTCCTATAGTATCATATCCTTCTTTTTTCTAGCAAGAATACCCCTTTTTGTTTGAGGAAGTCGTACCTCCCCAATACTAATTCTGGTAGAGGTGTCTTACATAGTCCTAAAGGCCCAGTCTACATGGCTGGGAATATTCCCCGGGCTGACTAATTAGACTGGTTATTTTCTTTGGCTACAGTGATTGGTCCAAGAGGTGACCCAATCCCGGAGCACTGGATTAAACCTGGAGCTCCACCTGCAGATTTTGTATTTGAATGCCAGGAAAGAAAGGCTCTTTTCCCCTTTGTGATTATTACACTGAGATGTCATCTGGAGCTGTGTGTGTAGCCAAAGCCAAACCCCGACTCCAGATTCGTTCCTAGCCCTTGCGGGAAGTTTCTACCATGGGGAGGGGGACTGCTGACAAATAGAGAGGCGTAAATGAAAGTTAAGGCCCGAGAGATGAAGAGGCGATAGAGACAGCACAGAGGGTGAAAGGAGATGGGAGTAGAGAGAAGATGAACTCGAGCAGAGAAACAGAGGTGAGAAACAGATGGAGAAGGACAGAGAGAGGATCGACAACTTCAAATGAGTATCTGAGATGCCAGAATATCCAGTCATCACATCCTTGCTGAGCGCCAGTGAGTTTCACAAGCATTTCTGCCCTTGGCAACAAAAGAGTCGTGACCAATATTGAGCAAACCCAAACCTCTTACCTCAAGGAACAGGGTAATGGGAAGACTTGGAGTTAGTAGGCAGGACCAGGGAGGTGAGACAGGCATTGGGACAGAGAAATGCAGTGGCTGGAGTGTGCAGAAAGAGGATTTGACTGTGCCACTAAGGGAAGAAGAGCCACTGAGTGGAACAGAGCACCTCCAGGTGAAGGGAGAGGGAGCGCTGCAGGCCGGGGAGGCAGCATGCTTCTGGTTTCTGGGGAAAGGAATGTAAACACGTCTGAAGAGACAAGAAGTTCTCACTGGAAGGTGGTCAGCAAAGAGGAATGTGGCAAACTGCTCCTGGAGAGATAAGCGAAGAGCAGAGCTCAAGGGGCCCCGTGAGC
>PVJO010013756.1:0-50650 GCA_004026905.1 Hystrix cristata | reverse complement strand
TATTATGATTGTCATCTAACCTAGACTGCTAAAACATTGAAAGCAAGATTCTAGGTGTGGTAGAGTAAAATAAAAAGTAAAAAAGTAAAATGGAACAACCTTTCTAAAGGTGAAGATTAAATATAGACCCTCATGCCATTATGTATACTGCAAACAGAGTTAAAACAAATACATAGCATTAAAAAATTAACAAGTTTTCCTTAACCATGAAAAGACCTGTCCCTTTAAATATGAACTTCTCAAATTCTCATCTTTACAGGCATTTTTATATATGTGAGACATCAAAAAAACCCAAAAAAAACAAAAACAAAAAAACCTTAAAAATCCATAACCCAGGTATTCATTGACAAAACGTACAGGACAACTAGGTTTTTTTCATCAGCTTAATTTCCTCGTTAATTTACCAACTGCAATGTATTCAATTATTTGCATTCATGAGATCCACTTTCTGCTCCATGATTATGATCAAGGCAAACATATCTTTTAGAAAAACAGATTTTTCAAGGTTTAAGAAGACTTAGAAAAATATGCAAGTCTTCTACTGGGAATAATTAAATTGCCTCATCTCTTAGAAAGTTTTGTCTTAAAGGAAAATCTGAAATTGGTTTTATGCCCCACTTTTAAATTTAACCCAACTTGTGACACTTCCAAAATTAGACTCGAGGGATCAAGAAAGACACAAAGAATATGATAAATCCACTTATTCTCAAGGTTGTTGGTGGTAGCATTACCAACAATATTCTGTGGTAAATACAATATTGAAGAAATCACTAATTGTTGAATATTCTTATTAATATTAAAACCTCTTTTTAGTCCCAGGAAAAAGGGCTTCGTCTACATTCATCTTTTTTTTGGCTCTAAATATAAACTGTTTTTAATTAGTGCAAACAGTAAGAACTATGCTAATTAATCAGATAAAGGACAGTACACTTGGTCCATCAATCATTTTTAAAATAGGACTTCAATTAAATCAGTTACTGTGACAGAGAAACTGTGGACATGTTCAATAGAGCCTTTTCTTAAGCGAATTCATTTTATTAAAAAAAAAAAAAGTCTTGTACGGTAATTTTAAAGATCCTTCTCAAGACTGTCCTTAAATATTAGTTGCTGTCAATCTAATATTTCTATCTTTTCTAGTACCCTGTCCAAAACTCTAATACAATTAAGGATGTTTTTATTATAAATTATTTTGAAATCTGTGGCAGATATTATAAAATCAGAAAGAAAGAAAAAAGATTAAGTTGGATTTACATTAGCACAGAAAAAAATGTGAAAATTTGTGTAATTTTGCTTCATTTTATCTTTGTTTGAGTTGGGCCACACATCTGCCTGGGTTTTATATGCAATCTAATACAAAAGAAGGACTATGCCCAAGTATAGTCTACCATGGATATAAATTAAAAGCAAAGTTGTTTTTATCAGAATCTTAATAGATCAATCCATTTAATAAAGTCTTATTTTTTTTTAACTTGGAAGAAAACATCTCATTGAATAAATAGGATTCAGAATGAAAATTCAAGAATTGTGTGTTTTGTATTCTACCTAGTTAGTCAAGATACATCAAAACTATGGATATCCTGTTTGTAAAAATTACTTTCCACTGACTGATGGTTGTGTTTTTGCTTTATCTTCCCTCAAGCAGTGACAATATCTAGAATCAGTAGAGGTTAAAGAGATTAAATCTAGTGATTAATTCTCTATTCAATGGCCTTTTCTGTGTAGACTGAGAAACCATCTGCATGGAAAAACAATAGTTTTCAGTAAACATCAAGTAGGTCAATTGAGACTCTTCTATTGCAAACACAGTTGGTGGATTAGTAAGATTAAGTCTTTGTTCTTGGTAAATCTCCAAATTCCAAATATTACTTAACAATTTTGAATTATTGAACAGACTTTCTCTAAATCCCATTCTTTATTCCTATCAAGTTTCCTTTTTCTTTCTTATTTTTTTAACTTTTGAAGTATTTCTTTTAATTTTTCTTAGTTTTTCACATCTTTTTTTACTACTCTCTTTTTTTGCAGTTTATTTTTTATTAGTTTATACATGTTTGTCGTACACAATGATTACATTCATCGTGGCGAGTAGTACAGGTGCACAACTCATCTGACTTCTTTATCTTTTCCTGTCCCTTCCTCTCCCTGTACCTCTATCTGTTGATCTCTGTGATAGTTAACTGAGTATGTTCATTTGAGTAAGAAACACCCAACTACATTGTATCAGGATAATTCTGGATGTGGCTAAAGGGATTTACTGAAAATAGAAGACCCATCCTGGATGTGATGAAACCAACCAATAGGCTTGTTGTGTGAATGGAATACAAGGAAAACAAAGAAAGATTGCTTCTGTTTCTTCAGAGGAGCTCCAGTCTTCATCTTCAACTTGGATATTGTCTCCTGGCTTCCAGCACAGACTTTGGCCTCCTGAGATGGACTTGCCTGGGACACTACAGGGAACTTCAGGCCTTCAACCTTACCCTGGATCCTTCATCTCTCCAGCACGCAGACAGCCCTTTCGCACTCCTCACACCTGACTCTGTGGGTGGCCATTATAGACCTACCTTGTAAATCCTTCTATATTTATAGAGCTCACATTAAATCTGTTTCACTAGTAAGCACTGACTAATAGAGTTGGCTTACCTACTTTTCTAGTTTTTGACTGAATGTACAGAAAAGATGTGTTTGTTCTCCACATGCACTAAGTGTCAAAAATTAGCAGAAAATCTTTGTTTGTATTTGCGCATTTCAGCAACTAAGATGGCTGTTTAAACAAGTTGTAGGTTATTATTTATCAGGGACTATTTCTGAGTCATTGTCATATACCCCACTCTGTTTTTCAAAGAATTTGAATAACATAACTATTCATGCAATTATAATTTTTCTTTCATACTAAAGAAGCTATTTTTATTGATAAAAATTATACATGTTGATAAAATTCAGCATCCCTAGTACCTAATAATGTCCTTGAAATATTGTAGTTTTTAATGAAAAATGTTGAACAACTGGCTAAATACATGTATGACTAAACTAAGTTTATCTGGACATGTAATTTTAAATGGTCCCATGTAAACCATTTTCCACAGTCTGATAGCCTTGCTTTCCTATTTCAAATGTTTCTGGATTCTCCCAAAGGTCTGAATTTTAAAAAGGGTTTAGATACCAAAATCTAGCAAATGTGATTTTTATATTCTCATATATCAATAATATAGAGATTATCATATACATTTTTTATGGAGTTTGAAAATTAAAAATATTGTCCTGCTATAGATATGTCAAGTGTTTCATCCTCAGAGTTATTTCAAATACATATTAGGTGTGTAAAATGGGATTTCCATTTTAGATATGTTATGTACTCAAAGACTTTTAATGGTTAATGTTATAGTGTTTCTTTTTCAACGTAGAGAAGTACCTATATGAGTAACCAGAAATGGCACTTAAATTTCTAAATTTAAAAAAAGATGTAATTTAGATTATTTTTATGTTATTTTTGTAGCATTATTTTATATTTGTTCTCAGTTTCAATTCTATAATCAATATTTGCCTCAAATCATTCAAAAAATTCTACTAGTAAAGGAATATCTTTAATAACATTAACAAATGAGTACCCAATGCTGTCTATGTTGCTTGGTATGAGATCCTTTAATAGAGAAAAAGTTCTTATAAATTAGTCTTTAAGAAATTTACTGGCCCACAGCATTTTCCATATGGAGAATAAATCCACAAAGACTAGTTTACTAGAGTAGACTGCAGATTAATTAAAACTGAAATCAGAAAGTTAAAACTTGAATATGAGATAGTTTTAGTCTATGGAAGAATAATTTCTTTTATTAGTGGGGGTGCTGGGGAAGAAGAATTTCTTAAAGAAAAATATATTGTGAAAACTTTTTAATACATTAAAATAATGGAATTTTTTATTAAGCGAGCACCACCTAGAATGAAAAGATGAACTTTTGTAAGTAAATATTCAAATATTTAATGACATTAAAAATTTAAACCAAGAAAACACAAAGAATTCCTACAAGTGAGCAGATTATTGAAAAGTTAAACCATGGTAAAATCAGGTATTTGAAGGAGAAGAAACCTGAGGTCTCTACGCAAATGTGAAGAGGTGCTCAGTAATTAGAAATACGTACTTCATGACAATCATGATTTAACAAAGAACACTAAACTTCCTAACAATAAATGTCATAGGTATCAGTGCAAAGTGTGCTGACAAGAGTACATTGCCTGAGCCATTGTAGAGAGTACAACTTAAATTATGTCTCAATCATACAATTCAACAAACTCACTCTCGCATTTGGACTATGGATAAATTTTTACGGTGCTTCATAGGGTTTAGGCTTATGAGGGTGCACACTTAGCACAGAGAAAAGTGTGCATTTGTGTGTGTCCGTGCAAATGATAGCAGATTCAGATACAACAATTATGTTCAAAACAAAGGAATATGAAGCACAAATGTTGAGGATGATTATGCAAGGAATGAAATGATAACGTGTACACATGGCAACATGGATATAGTGTTAAAAATAATCTACTTCAAAATATTTTAAATATGTGCATACAGGGGCTGGAGATTTAGCTCAATTGGTAGAGCGCTTGCCGAGCAAGCACAAAGCCCTGAGTTTGATCCCCAGCACCCCCCAAAAGAATTTGCACATAAAACTGCACTGCATATTATTCAAAGAAATAAAAAATACACGTCAAAAATATTTTAGATGGTTGCCAGTGAAAGAAGGACCAGAGGCCTGTGAGTGACAAATGAAAGTGAAACAAAACATGACAGGAATTCAGGATGTCAATGGTGTCTGCCACTAACATAGCATATGATTATTTGCAAGTACGAAGCAAGGTCCGAACGATATATGCAGGTTTCAGATAAACTTTGTAAGGGATGGGGGATAACAATCTGTGGGGACAAGAATCACTCCGTAAAGATTGTTGTCTTGCTTAAATAAACAGAGAAAGTTAAAAATTCTGTTTATTAGGGTTATGCTGCTCGGAAAATTCTAAATTACAAAACTCGTTTCTACACGTCTTAAAATAAGTAAAAATGAAAGCTGAACATGAAACTCAAAAATTATTTATTCTTTTAGTTCTTTAAAGCTTTTCTAAAGCGGCATAATAGAAAGCAACCACTGGGTGAAAGTCAGCTTCTAATTAATGAGCTTTAAGAGAGAGAAAAAAAATCAGCTACATAAAGACATACTTAAGCCCATAGTCCTCAGAGAGGAAACAATCCTCATTAATGGCTAAATCATTGGGGTTCAGAGTCAAAAGAGCTAAGCAACCTAAAATAATTTAAATGTGAAAACATACTGCTTTGATTGCAATTACTACCTAAGTTTGGATAATTAATCTCAAAGAAATATGCTTTATGTACTTGCATATGTGAGAGAAAAAAAGTTAGGAGAAACGTCAAGGGCTTAGGATGCAGAAATGTTTAAGCTTTCATTCCTAATTACTACAACCTGCAATTTCAGTCTCAGACCCTGATCTTGTGCTGGGAGATGGTGTCCTTCAGCTGCCCCTCTGTGTTCCTGGAACCCTATTCTGGGGACTCCCATGTTGCATATTATGATAAAATGGTTTAGTAATTGAAAAGAGTATATGGTGTCTTTTATTATGGAAACATAATGCCAGATATTTTATAAGCAATACTGAAAATGATGCATATATCTTTCTTACACGTCAACTATTGATATTTAAATTGTAATCGTTTTAAACTTTTGAAGTGATGCATAAAGAACCGCAGAACTGTTGGTATTGATTTCCCACCAAGATGACTGCATGTTTAAAAATGTACAAATAAAAGATGTGACTGAATTTCAGGAGATAAATGTATATTGTCTAGGAAAAGAAAAAGATTTCTTCTGAAGATTTTCAGCATTGCGTGGTTTATCTACCAGTTTTACATATTAAAAGCCAGAACACATGTGGTTTTTAGTACGCTTTTAAGGTACCAATGGGAAAATTCTTAGGAGTCAAGACTAGCACCATCAATCAAGAATAACTATTCTATGGTTATGTTTTCAATTCATGTCGAAACCTGCCCAAAGTATAAAGCCATTACTACATTCATTTGTGAACAACTAATTCTAAATTTTGATTTTTTAACTAACTGAATGAGTGTTCACATTATTATTACTAGAGTCTTCTGTCTCTCTACTTTCATTGTTTTTTACAGACTTGATTTTGCAGAACAATGTTTGATTTATAGCAAAGTTAAGGGGAGAACAGAGTGTCTGTATACCAGCTCTCTCCCCACATGCGCAGCCTTCTCACCCCAGTGGCGGCTTTGGTACAGTCGAGGTGCATCGTCATCAGGGCAAATCTCTCTTTGCAGGGCTCAGTCCTGGTATAGGATGTCTCGGTTGTGACACACGTTGAATCACGCACCCATCGGTGCATTATCAAGCAGTATTGTAACTGCCCTGAGCTGCTCCACACGTTCACTCTGTTCTCTTTCTCTGGCTTGTGGCAACCACAGATCATTTCTTGTATAGACCTATGCTTATTTTAATTTGAAAATTTAGTAAATGCATTCACAATGTGAATATTGCAGTGATACTTATTGTAATGAAAAATACTTCAACCTTTGGTAGGAAAATTCTTACCTGTGACTGAGCAAATCAAACCACATATTTGGTTAGGACTGGATTCTATCAAATCACATTCACTTAAAAACCCCATCATGAGCTTTCAATAAAGGAAGCTGGAATTTTGTTACAATTTACTTATCCCGAAGGTCTGAACATTTCGAATGTCTAAAATAAGCTGCAGGTTTACTGCCTGACAGACTTTTGCTCTAATGTCCCTTCTTAGGGTACTGGAATTTTAGCTTTTTAAAAACCATTTCAAATATTGACTGAATTAACAGTTACATCATTACAGTCCCAAAACTTTGCTGTTTAAAATCAATTAATGATTTAACAGTTCCATAACAATTTTCCAAAGGAAAAGTAATAACTTCTGGCAGTTTACTTGGGTATTTGATGGTGTAAAGAATCACTGAGTTACTATGAGTTAAAAAAAAATGAACAGTGACTATGTGAAGAAAAAATGGCTTGTAAAGTGTCAAGAGAGAAATTTAGTCAAATATTGAAGAAATCATTGGCATAAAATATTTTCAAATCACTAGCAGAGATCACAAGTAATAGTATGTGCAACTGATACCATGAAAATGTGTTGAAATTACTTCCTTTGCCAAGCTGTCACTTCGTATTAAGAAGAGACACACTGAAAAATTATGGTAAATTTGCAAAAGCAGTGAAACTCTAACAGATAACTTCTATTTTGACCTTATTAATAAGTTGTCTGAGCACAGAAATGAAAATATTAGACTCAACTTTTCATCCTCTGGATTGAAAAATGCACATGCTCAAATTTTGTCTAACTTTATTTTAAACTAATATCAACATGTGTCTATATAGAAATACGGGTTTGGGCTTTTAAATTATTATTTTAAATAAATACATGTTTTAAATATTCTATTGAAATGCAATCTATATTTCAACTTTCCATTGGAGTGTGTGTGTGTATATACATATATAGAGAGAGAAGATATGAATCTATATAGACTAAGCCAATTTTCATATGAAATATTTATGTACTTTTATGAATTGTGAACACTATAGAGGGTCAAAATAGAATTTTATCAAGAATGATTCGCTTGCTTCTCAGAGGTGATGCAATAGGTTGAGGTATTTGGTATTTCTTTATATCCCATAAGGCTATTTGCATTTAAAATTTATTCTCACTTGTCCCAAAAACATATATGATTATCATAGGTCAAAAACTATATAAAAATGGCAAAAGTACATAACATGTTTTTCATTTGCAATATTATTGGATCTGTTTCTTTTTATAGTGATATAGATTCCAACTCAAGTTGATTTATGCCAGAAAAGGGTTGATGATAAAGTGGTTGAAAAGTCTTTGTGGTTATTTCTAATTCAGACAGGGATTCCAGTTGTGTTATAAGACTGTACCCTTTTACATTCAGCCCTGCTTCCTTTTACGTTGTCTGCACTCTCAGGTTCTATAAGACAGAATGTGCTGAGAGTACATCTGTATCACGAATTATTGAGTGTACCTGGAAGCTTGTTAGAGACACAGAAGAAGCTTGTTCTTGAAAGAAAAATAATTTTATGGTTTTCTATGTCACATGTTAAAGTTTTGGTTTCGTATGTAACATACAAGTCAAATGTTATTTAGAAATCATGTTTTCTATAGTGCAGATCATTAAAAAAATCACTTGGGGTTCGCATGTTGCTTGTATTTGTTTTAAACAATGTTTGCAGCTATCATCAACAGAGGGTACACCTACACACGGATTCTGTCACCTCTCTATTGTACGGGAAGACAAATTCCTTTTTGAACATATAGTTGAACTAGAAAATTTTAATTTATGAGAGATGCTGCTCCCAGGAATGATGTTTAATCCAGTTGTTCTTCGATTTTAAGAATTATCTCCTGCTCTGAAATTTCTGTGTACTCTGGGTAGCTCCAGACTGACTACTGGGTACATGCCTTCAAGTTTAGAAAAGAATCCTGGACTAAAGCTACTATTTTATTAGAAAGCTTACAGAACTTACATATTATTTGATTCTACTCTTTCCCGATTTTTCATCATCAATGACTGATACTTTCTTTTTCTTACTACGTTTTTATCTTTCTGAAGTGCTCATAATTTATTTCATCAGTACTTTCTAAACTTTCAAACCTGATGCTAAAATTTATTGAGAGCTACCCCAAACTATTGTCTGTACCCCTCTAAATACATATGATACTAATTGCTTCCTGTGTTCTGTAAATTACTGGAGTTGTAAAGCTCATACTTTATAAAGTTCAGGCAACCTAAAATCAAGAAAACAGTTAACATTTGTGACCATGTTCTTGATGATGGGCTCATCAGCAGAATGGGAATACAAGTCCTTATATTTTATTTCATGACACAATGTTCCCTATTTTCCAGTAAATATTTTCTTAGGGACACACATCATTAACATGGTCTTAGAATACGGGATTCAATAACACTTTACAAAAAACAATGATTTTACAAGATGAAGATATCTGTTCTCCACATGTTTCCAGACTGATTTTCCTTTTATGCTTTTCAAAGATAAGCTCTTCTGCTATGTCTTAGTTCTGTACCTTTTGACTTTTGATGTGCTGCATGTACACTGTTCCCTCACAAGAAACAATGGCTCCCGCATGTTGTCCAACTCATTTAGGACATGCTTTTGAATTTCAGTTAGGTTAGGTGTATCCAGGTGCTTAACCCTGGAGAATCTTCCTTCAGCCACCACTTAAATGCATTGTTTGGTTCTGCCAATATATAAAAACTGAATTCTTGAGCCCACAGAGCTATTTTTATTCAGTTATGTAATTTTTATGGGTATAGATTTTTGTCTTGCTTTGATTTCAATTTCTGTAAGTCATATTTAAGAACTACTTAGTATCCAGCCAGCACGTAAAGTCCATAGTCAAGGAAGAACCTTCAAAAAATATGGTAATGTTCAAATTCCAGTCTGTTATTAAGCACACCATTAAATCCAAAATGCTCATACACTTCAGTAACACTCTTTCAACAGTCTGTTTATTTAGAAATATCAAAGAGTGGTAAAATAACAATTCCAATTTCACTAGTGATATCCTTAGCTTGCTTTGAAAAATGCAAATCTTGCTGCTGTCAGGCATGGTGTCTAGATGTCAAGTTTCTATCAGCAACTCCACTTTTCTACAAGTAAATTGGTCTGATTTTAGTATCTTTATCCAATACTCAAAAAGAAGAAACATATTTATTCCTCTGTTGTGTCCAAAGGATTCCAAAGCAGCCTTTACCAAAATTTAGCTCCTCAGATTCTAAATTAATTGGTTAAGAGTGGGCCCATGTATACTACGCTTCAAATCTTCTCAGGCATTTCTGAGGCAGAGAACTGCCATCTTCTTGGACGCATATCTTATTAGTTGCTGTTGGATTAGAGTACCATCCTGAAATCCATCCCATAGGGTCACTCGGAAAAATTCAATCAGAACCTGTCAGGCAGTCAGCAGCCAGAGGAACTCAATCCAACCCATTCGTAGAGCAGTAGTGAATGAACACGGTACTTACAAAACAGAGTAATCTTTTGCCAGAAACATGAAATATTTCCTCACATTAAATATAGCAGATAGTCACTATAGATAAAAAATACAGTGGTACTCCTATGTGTCATTCTTATAATTCTTGGTTAATATAACAAAGAATATGAATAGAAGAATACTACAAAATGTCATACTTAAACTTATAACGGTTTGTTGTCCTTGTGTTATGCAAATTTCCCAAATTTATGTACTATAAATATATTGATGAATTTACACACATTAAATGTAAAATGCAAACAAGAGTATTTGTTTCATATGTATTTTAAACTATTCTTATTATTACTATTATTCAGTTTAGAACTACTTTTCCATTGAGTGAATACTACTGTGCAATGAAAAATTATGTTTCTCTTATAGATATTTTTCCATGAGTGGAAAAAAATTTAGCTCAATATTAAATCCTTCTGAATTCAAGCACAGAGGTAAAGACTCATTGACATCCATGTTAGGATCATATCTTTTACATTTTCTCCATTTTCCTACATAGGGATTTATAATATGCACTTTTTACCATTCCTACTGTGTTCCATTTAAATGTCAAAAACTCATACATATGTAGATACCATTAAGTGAGATGGATATAATTATTAGGCAATCAAGTTATTTGCAGTAAATCATATTGGAAGGGAAAAGAACTATTTGAATTCAACCAATCCTTAATTTAACAGATAATATTATTTGTTGACAACAGAACAGATGCTTTCTTGAGAGGCAAGGGTTGTAATTTCCCCATTAATCTACTTATTGTTCCATGACCTAATGAGCAGAGAAAACTAATAAAACTCACTGTTAATACCTAGAGTCATAACGTGCACATATAGCAACATTACTTTTGTTGTTGTAAATACAACATCTTAACTGTTCAACTTGAAGAAAAATGAATTAGTTGAAAAGACAGTATACTATCTCAAGAAATTAGAAAGGGTGATAAAGAAAGGTAGTGAAGAAACCTGAATGCACATGTCAGCTTGACCATTATCTATATCCTAGACTAGAATCTACATTTCACTGAGTGCCTTTCTTGTCCAGAAGCCTGAGGAACACATCAAGCTTGTCCAGTGCCTTTCTTGTCCAGAAGCCTGAGGAACACATCAATTACTATGAAAGAGAAACAATAATTAAACTCCGTGTGTCTCTGGTACAAATTGAAAAGGTATAGGAGAGAAAATCTGATCACTCATCTCTGGAGGATTAAATTATATCAGTGTGTAGGGAGAATAAATCAAACAGAAAATATGCTGATGTTTAGAGAGTGGAACCAAAGCTAACCCTTTTATACTACCGTGATCTGACCCATCAGGGGCATTAGTTCATAACTCAGAATGACTCATCCTATTAGTTCGGGCCTGGAATAAAAAAAAATAAAGAAAAGAGAAAAATTAGGAAACTTGTGAAAGTATATAAGAAAAACTAGGAATGGTAAAGAAATGTTAGAATATATGTACAGTGTCTGACAAAAATGCATACACACTTCAGGAAAAGAAAACCGGTATGATGTGTTTTCAACAGATGGTGTTACCTTCATATGGGGGACACTAGAGGATGTCATATACTGCAGAAAACCCACTACACTGCCGGCCTTGGAGGAGACATTGAAATGCATGCGCAGCAGCCTCAGCGACCAAGGTCACACAAGCAGCAGTTCTCTGTACTAAAGCACGTCTCCAAGCTTATGGCCACCACTTTGAGCACCTTTTGTAGTTGTACAGTTCAAATGTAACTTGTACTGATCTCATGAATTCTCAATAAATCTAGTATTAAAATATGTATACACATTTTTATTTTCTTGAGGCATGTATACATTTTTGGTGGACTCTGTATGTGTATTTACGTGGAGAAGTACAGGAAATCTCCCTCTTTTGCAGTCATGCCCACTGAGGGACAAGAGAAAACATTTAATAAGATGGTAGTTTCAGATTCTTGAGAGCAATATCAACAAATAGCTAAAAGGGAAGTTAATATTAAAACTCACAGAGGAAGAAATACATATTATAAAATATTCATCTATATTCCATTAAAGATGACTTCCTCATCTCTGACTTACAATATTTTAATAACAATATAGTTTCCGAATGCCGTGGTAAATATACAAAGAACTTTACTCATGAGAAAGGACCTTCGGTGTATATTGTTAAGAAATCAAGCTACAGTGTATTTTTATAGATTAAAATATACTTGTACACACAGAGAAACAATGCAAGTAAACATATCTTAGAAATTAACACAAAAATTTATACATACTAGAGTATATGTCATGTATGTAAATGTGTATCAGTGTAATTTTATGAGTACATGGGTGTTCAACCTTTTGACTTCCCGTACTACATCAACTGAAGTGGAAATGTCTTGGGTCACATATGAAATATACAATATAGTTAAGGTATATAAATGACAAAACTTTATTTTTAGCATTTTATCGTAGCATTTGTAATGTTAGTGACATTGCATATGTAATTATAACAATACCATGAGCAAAAAACTATGTGATATATTTTTGTGGTTTTATACCATACCTGTCAAAAACTATTTCAGGGGCTGGAGATTTAGCTCAGTGGTAGAGCAATTGCCTAGCAAGCTCAAGGCCTGAGTTTGATCCCCAGCACCTCACTCCTCCAGAAAAAAAACAAAAAACAAAACAAAACAAAACTATTTTAACTTGTTAAATTACTTTGTGAAATAAGACAACAAGGTGCATTTTAATAAATAAGAAAACTTACATGTGTGCTTCATAACAATGAAGACCATCTTTCACAGGCACGTACAAATACAAGTAACGTGGCATACTAATACTGGTAATCACTGTGTCTTACTCACCACATTGCACAAGCACAGATAACCAGGTAATGTTTGATAGACTGTTTTCGTTTGACCAACTGTGTGCAGTGGGCTTGGGAGGTGGAGCTAGCACTTCACAGCACCTTCCCCTACACAGACTTATGCTGTTGCCTGTGCAGTTTTTGTGCAAGGATCTCTCAATCATGTCATGCCAAATACTGTTAAAAAGTGTATAATAATGTTGCAAGTTTATAATCTTGTGGGGTTCATTACCATCTGCGTAGAATGTCACGTGGCCTGTGCGCTGAGGGTTGGAAATCCCTGCTTAATTAACAGATTTGCATACCTCCAATGCAGGAGTTCAAAGTAATCATGATAAGCTATCAGGCAGACACAAAGAAAGAAGTGTCTAATATAATTGATCAATACCGATGGTGGGAGAATCACAGGTTAGCAGAGATTAAGGAGTTATGGCAAACAAATCCAATGTAGAATTCTTGAGTATATTGTGAGCCAAATAAAGATATGCAAGTTGGAAATGAAGAAAATATGGTGTAAGATACACAGTGTGAAGACACCTAGAAGGAGAAGAGCTGGGTAAAATGGAATTTCTATTTTTAATTTTTTGTAGACTATCGATACCAATTTGCACAGTGGTTTTATTAGTTTATATTCCCACCAACAATGGAGAAGACTTCCTTTCTCCCCATAGCCTCACCACTATTTGTTATTGGTTGAATTCTTGAAGATATCCATTCCTTCTGGAGTGAAATGGAATCTCAGTGTTGTTTTAATTTGTATTTCTTGAATGGCCAGGGATGTTGAGCATTTTTCCGTGTATTTATTGGCCATTTGTATTTTTTCATTTAAGAAGGGTCTATTTATTCAGATGCCCATCTTTTATAATTGGGTCTTTAAATTGGGAGAGTAGTCTTTTTTTTTTTTTTTTTGAGTTTTTTATGTATTCTAGATATTAGTCTTTTGTCTGGGGAGTAGCTGGCAATATTTTTTCCCACTCTGTAAGTTGTCTCTTCACTCTGTCCATTGTTTCATGTGCTGTGTGGAAGCTTGATACTTTCTAATTTGTTGATTCTTGGTATTATTTCTCTTTTAATTAAGGTTTTGTTCAGAAAATCTTTGCCTATTCCTTTGTCTTCAAGAGTTTCACCTATTTTATCTTCCAGCATATTAAGTGTTGCTGTTCTAATGTGTAGATCTTTGATCCATTTGATTTTAGTTTAGTGCATAGTGAGAGATATGAGTCTAGGTTCAGTGTTTGGCACGCAGATAGCCAGTTTTCTCAGTACCATTTGTTAAATCTCTCTTCCAGTAAAGGGACTTGGAACCTCTGTCAAAGGTAAGGTAGATAAATGTACCTGGAGTTGTTTCTGTAGCTTCCATTTTGTTCTACTGATCCATGAATCTGATTTATGTTGTTTTTATACTGTATCATGCTACTTTTATTACTGTAGCTTTGTAGTATAATTCCAAGTCCAGGATTGTGATGCTCCCTGCAAGATTGCCCTTGTTCCCCAAGATTGTTTTTGCTACTCTCAATCTTTTCTGGTTCCATATGAATTTTAGGATGGGTTTCTCCAGTTCTGTAAGGAGTGTTATTGGTATTTTGAATGAGATTGCATTAAATCTATGTAACAGTTTTGGAAGTATGGCCATTTTGACTATATTGGTTCTGCCTATCCAAGAAGAGGGGATATCTTTCTATTTTCTGATGTTCCCTTCAAAATCCTTTTTCAGAATATGATAATTTTCATTGCCTAGGTCTTTCACTTCCTTGGTTAGGTTAATTCCTAAGTATTTCACTTATTATTGAAATATATGAAAAATTTCCCCAAAAAAATTCTACAAAAAAAAAAAAAAAACTTAGAAGTAAAATCCAAATTCAGTTGCAAAGCACAATGTAAAGAAAAGACTCAAAAATCTGCTGCATTCCTGTGCACCAATAACAAACTCATCTAGAAGGAAATTAGGGAAACAATATCCTTCACAATAGCATCAAGAAAAATCAAATAAACCTTGTGCAAATGAATTCTTCTAGTCTGTGGCTAGCTATTATATTTTCTTGACAGTTTTATCCGCAGAGTAGAAGGTTTTACTTTTAATAAAGTTCAACTTCTCACTATGTTCTTTCATAGATTGTGCCTAGGGAGTTGTACCTAAAAACTCATGACCAATACCAAGGTTATCTTGGTTTTCTTCTATGTTATCTTCTAGGATTTGTCTATGAAAAATTTTACATTTACATTAGAATGATAAAAATCTAGGTCAGGAGGGTTTTTTTTTTCTTTATTTGGATGTAAATGTACAGCTGTTATAACACTATTTGCTGAAAAGACTCTCTTTTACTATTGCACTTATTGCCTTTTCTCCTTTGTCAAAGATCACTTGATTTTATTTTTGAAGGTTGAGTCTTTTCAAATGAGTATTTGCGTATTTTTATTTAACTGTGATCATATCTAAAAACAGTCCTTTTCAAGTTGAGAGTAATTTTTTTCTAGGAACTGAGGAAGTGGCAATGAACAAATAAAAAAATTCAAGAGTTTATCAAAGTCAATTCTAATACACTTACATTTTTGGCAAAATTTACTTCAACATATCTGGACACTCTCCTGGATTAATAATGGCTGAGAATGTCAAAGAGTATCAAAATTCAACTCCCCATGAAAAATAAAGTGAATCAGTTTGTTTTCCACTTTTAGATTATTATTATAGTATCATTATCAATGGTAGATGAGGTACTATGTCGCTGTAATATTGAAGAAGAAAAACATTTATTCACTTTACTAAGATTCTTATATGGGCCTAATCACTATACAATTTTATGACATTATAAGGATGTATTAGCATATATTATGAGCAAGACCACAAAATCAAACATTCACAATATGTCAAATACTTTGCATAAATATGGAAACCAAGATGATCATGAAATGCTAATTAATCATAACTAGAGCTACAGAAGAAGTTATCTAGGGGCAAGCTTACAGAAACAGCTGTGTATATTAAGAAAAATGGCATTGTTTCAAAACTTTCATATGAGCATTAAAGGAAAAACACAACAAACTTCAATCTTAATTGGAAATCAAAAAAACCTTTGAAACCAAGAAGAACATAACAAAACACAGGACTGAAAATGATAAAAAAGAAACACGAACATTTCAAAAAAAAACAATCCCCTTAGGAAAAATGTCGAAATTGCAGTGTTGTTTCACAGAGAAATCCTAAGGAATATTTTTCTAATTTACATCTGAAAATAAAATTTTCTGATCACAGCTGTCTTAAAATTTTAACAGTAATTTTAAAGTTCAAAGTCATGCAAATAAGATAAAAAATATTCTGCCCATCGAGTGAATATTGGTTAACTCCTTTTCAGATTTATAAGACAAAATGTGGCATTAAGACCTTTAATTCCATTTTGCATGAAATAATTAAATATAATTACAGAAGATTGAAGACCTGAATGTGTCATTTAGGTGTAAACGCTCAAATTTTGAAGCTATTTAGAGCTATACGACTACTTATTTATTCATGTTTAGAATTGAGATGCGTAACTTTTAAGCAACCACTTCTACATATTTCGGATAATGATAAAACTGTTCATACATAAAACCATGTTATTTGTTATAACTGAAGAACAAACAAACAAGTTGCTTCTATTTATTAAGAATAAGGAATGATGAATGAGTTTGAAAACCATGGAAATCTCTCGAAAAATGACTTCAAAATATTCTGGAATTTATCCAACTTAGTTCTCTTAGTTCTCTTGATTTATCTATGTGGAATCTAAAAATGAGAATGACAAATCGACTTGCCTATGTTTGGATGTCAAGTTAGTGAAGAAAGTACAACTCGACCTCAATATACTGTTAGCCTCATTTTCTCATCTAATTTTAGTTCCAGATATAACCTTGAGATATTTACTGAAAAAACTAACTTGTGCTTTCTCCTCAAAGCACTGCTGGATGTGACAATATACTTTACTACCTGCATCCCTGGCGCCTATTCTGGCTATCACATACTTGTGTATGGATAGTTTCTTGGTTCTTGAAATGTCACTTCTGCATAGAAAGAGCAATATATTTTCCCTTTTTATTTCTTAGGATTGATAGTACATATTTAGAATACCAGGATCCTATTACTTATCATATACCTTCTTAAGCACAACTATAGAACAGTATTTTTCCTTTCTTTCCTTTCTTTTTTAAAGGGAAACCATTTCAAAAGTTACCACCAGTGCCAAATATAATGTGTCCTCTCCAAACTCAAGACATTTGTGACCTACACTCTGAATGCACCAATGATACAGACAAGCCAAGTACCAATCAGAAAGGAATGTTAATGGCTCAGGGCCAGAGAAAGAATGAAGCAGGAATGGAGAAAGAATGCTGGGAGAATGGGCTCCTTGGGTTGGCCTTAAAAACCACCCTGAGGCTAAGTCAGGTATAGAAAGATGAATACTATATGTTGTCACTCATATATAGAAGAAAATAAAGTTGATGGCATAGAAGGAGTGAGCAGAATAGTAGCTACCAGAGCCTAAGAAAGATGTGGGAGAGGGGGAAGGAGGGAAGTTGGTTAATGGGACAGGAGTACAGCTTGGGTAGGAGGAATAACTTCCAATACTATACATTACATAACTTCTATATTATATACTACGGTTGACCACAACGTAAATTTTAAAGTAGCTAATTGAAAGGATTTTAGATGTTCCAAACACAAAGCAATGATAAGTGTTTAAGGCACTTGATATGCCAATAACCCTGATCTGATCAACACACGGTACATACATGTATTAAAATACTACACCGTACCCCATAAATATATACAACTGTTATGTGTCCATTAAAAATAAAAAGGTATGTATTCTATTAAAAAAAATTCCTCTCTCTCTTGCTCTCTCTCTCTTTCTGCTCTCTCTCACTTCAGGGTCTCTTAAGTCCTTATAATTATTTTCCTTCCTCTCAATTACATTGATGACATTTAAAAGAAAATTGACTAAATTTGCAGAAAAATGAACAAATTATCTGTTCCCATATTGTCCTTACATTCTGCTTACAGATATGTCCTTAATTTAAAAATGAGTACAGTTCCAAAGGAGTTGCTTCTGTTGACTACAACGAAAATGTGTTGTAACTAGAAAAATTCTGGCTTTTTAAAATGCAGAATAATTTGCAAAGGTCAGGTTAGTGTAGACCATCAGTTATAAAATACTAGCCATTTCTTTCCTTCCATGTTGTTTGGCCCTCAGCCATCCTAACCCCAGGTCCTGGTTAAGATGAATACCACTTCAGCTGGAATTAAAGACTTGTATTGTGCTGTGGTAGTGGTTTCCTCACAGCAGAGCTGACCTGCTCCAGTAAGTCTTAAGTCTCTTTAAGTGTTGTAAATGAACTGGTCTATTTGCTTGAAGCCAAAGACTGTTTCCAGCTGATAAATTCAACTGCTCTCCTCTAGTCAAAGCAAAAGCCCTGAAGGGGAATTGCTGTAGTCTCTTTCTTAGTCTTTAAGGCTGTTCTGTAAAGCTCAGAGAAGACTAAGCACATTAAAAGACTTGGAGAATAATCTGGAAGTGAAAAGGAAATAACTTAGGATAATACAAATAATACATTATGTCACCAGAAAAGAAAATAATGAACTCACTTCAAGCTCTATGAAAGAAAATTCTAATCCCTCAGAAGACATCTACTTCAGTTGAATATTTGAAAAAAAAAGAAAAAGATGATGACTGGTACAGCACTTTTAAACTGTTTTACTATTCTAATTTTAAAATTTTGTAATGACATTTATTTTTCATAAAACTGAAAATACTACACCTTTCTAGTTTATTACAATGCATATTCTTTTATATTGCAACACAGTATTTGATCATTCTTTATGAGAAATGTTACTGCAACATGGCATTCTAAAGCATCTGCAATTATACGAATTATCCCACTGGCATTTAACGTAGGAACAGCTAATTATAAGTCTGATGAATAATAAGTAAATAGTTATTTCCTCATTATTTGAAATTATAAGAGTTTTCAAATATTTAGAGCTGTGTTTATAAAGGATAAAGGGGGAGATGCTGAGGCTACACATAATGCTTTCTTGGAATATAGGTAAGAAAACATTTTAGGAGAGTTCTGTTCAGGCTATACTAAAGAAGGTTACAAAATGGGTAATACGAAAGGAGAACAAATCACTTTTCTGGCTTAGAACATTATTGGAAGAGCAGCACAGAGATCGAGGCCGGGTTTTTCTCCCACTGGCTACAATCCACCGATGCACAAGTTTTGCTAAGTGAGGTTATCACTGAGCGCAGACTGCGGCTCTGACCCTTGCCTTAGAGACTCCGGGAAGAGGCTGGTTTGCGGGCTGTTCCACATGAAACTGAAGTTGGGTCATATCCAAGCGTGTCTGCTAGCACTTCATGCTCAGGCAGAGGGAAATCCCTGGTGCTTTGTTCCTGCTTTGCTCCCGGTGTACCGCTGGCAGTATCCAGACAGTGTTGAGACTCCGCCTGAGGAGTTCGCCCGCGGAGAGCTACTTCTGGATTGCTCCTGCAGAGCAGACTGCCACAGCTCTGCCCAAATGGTACCAGTCTTCAGGAGGCACACAGCTGTGGTGACAGTGTTGTCGGATGGGAAGGGGGATTCAGAAAATATATCTCCAGGTTCTTTATTCGCGCAGGCAATGAATTGCAGGAGCGAATTTTAGGGCATTCGGAAAGTTTATTTAAGTAACAAAAGGGAGACCGGTTTGGCCAGGTGGGTAAAATAACCAGCTGATGCTGCAGTTAGGAATCCGAAAAGGCCTAGGAGACTAGGGAGCAGGGGGCAAGCGCGCAAGGCAGAGGGGAGAGCGCCGGGAGAGAGGGGGCGAGCGAGGGGGCGAGAGAGGCAAGCGAGGCAAGAGAGCGAACTCGTGGTGCCATTCATATTTATCTGGATTCTGTTCTCCTGAGAGTTTCTGGATCCCGTGGGAAGAGGGGCGATTGGAATTTCGCGCCCCAGGCTGGCGTCAGGTCAAAGCCACTCCCCAAGGTCATGTTCATCTTCCCAGCCAGGTCAGGCCACGCCCTAATCCTATATCAACAGGAGCGAGGGTTGACCACTCAGGCAGGGAGCTGAGAGCACCATATGCTCACGTTTCAGACAACAGAAATTAGGAAAACGAACAGCTTGCAGGTGGGTAAAAGACAGAAGTCAGAAGGCAGATGTGACTGTGCCCAGAAAGCTTCCACATCCCTTCTTCCAAGCATGCGGGCACATTCTTGACTGGAGAAGCAGGGGCCATGGACGATCCAGAGACTGATCGATTTTCTCTAACAACAGGGAACATTAATGTGTTAATTTTGGAATTAGACACTATTTTAAACTAGGTCACGTGCATGTGTTTGAATGTATTATCCTTGAAAAACTCCAAGAAAAGTTAACGGCAATTACAAATTTCTACATACACAGATGTAATGCAAGTTAAAATTTATAACGCTACTATATTCCATGTGGCATTTATGATAGGTGTGAAGACAGGAATAATTGGCTGAATATAATAGGTACGGTATTCCCCAGCTAACAGAGTAAAGAAATAAGTTCTCATTGGTTCATAACAATTGAACATATTTATAGGATGTAATGTGGTGTTTTGATACGTGCATATACTGTGTGATGCTCAAATCATAGTATTTAGGGTATCCAGCACCTCAGACATTTATGACTTCATTAATGGTTAAATCTTTCAGAATTCTTTCCTCTAGTATTTTTACAAATGTAGACTACAATGTATACAATTATCATGTGTTACCTAAAAACAAAATAAAACTTAAAAAATAAATAAGTTCTATATATTTAGATTACTAATGGGAAAGTTGGACTTTGCAAACTGAAAAATATTCACATCCTAACTGATACACCTAATTTTATTATTATAAATAGTATTGTGCTGCATAACCCAATTTATGGATCTTTATGTATCTTTAGACATTTTTCCATGTTTTATTTTTATTATTTCTAAATATATTTTCTAATATTTTACATATTAACCCCGAGAGCTGAGATTTGATTGTGTGCTGCTAAACTATATTTAATATCCATTTTGTGAAACATGCCATTGACTGAAGACTACTCATGACTTCAGATACTAGTGAATTTCTCAAAATCTCACTGAAACTTGTTTGAAAATCTATAGATTCCTTGGCAAACCCCAGGTTTATTGAATTAAACTCAACAAGAAAAATGAACAATATGTATTTTACTAGTTTACAGTAATTATTAGTCTTTTAAATGAGTACCCCTTATGATTCTTACCATTGGATAAATTTGTGTAATTATGTACTAAAAAATTATACAAGAGAAATATATCTGTTAATGTATCCTTAAACATTCCTTCTACGACAATTGAAATAATGTTTTTAGTCATAAAAAGCTTTTAAGACAATTCTTAGTTTCTCCTGATAGAGGACTGAATTTAGCTTTATATTTCCTAAGCTCGTTACACGGAATGCGGTAGGAATTAAGGGTTTTTGCATGACTCTTGTCTTGGGAACCTAATGCTATGGTTGGTTTACAGGTCAGATGTCTGAGAAAAACCCCAAGGTAACTAAAATACAAATAAACAAACCAAACAATAAAAATCAAACCTGAGGATGTCCTCTGGGCCAAGCAAGTCCAGGTTGACCTTCCTGCCCAGGATCCTGTGGGGAGTGAGTGGGTGGGTCTGTCAGCACTAGCCCAGCGTGGGTCACGCATTCATCTGGGAAACACCCACTTACAAGTAAGTGTGAGAGTTGGAATGTATTTTAGAGCCTCACAGTAAAATACATGAATCTGCCCTGTATTTGATTATGTAGATTTGGTATACAAACACTGAGACTTGGAAAAATGATTATCTTACAAATGGATCTCATTGTATCTCTAATTAACCTGCTTTGGATGAGATACAAGGATTTATATCTTCTTCTAAAATTCACATTAAGGAAAATTATTTGTTGCCAGACTTCTAGTAAATCTTTCAACAATTTTGATTGTATAATTCTTTAAATTAGTCAGTGTTCTATGCATTCACCATGCCATTTAAATTAATGATACAGTAGCATTTTGACTCGAGTTTATGCAGGCTCAATTTGCTTCTCTGATTTTGCTCATTCTCAGATGGAGAAGCAGTGGTAGTAGAATATGAATGAGTAAAATATTCATAGAGTATTTGTGAGAGAATATAAATTCCTTGTGTATATATTAATCTTTATACAGATGTGGAAGTTTCTTCTTCCTTAAGAATTTTCAGTGTGTAGAAAAAGTTTAGAAGCTAGTCTAATGAGAAATGCTTTCCTATATAATGGCAGAGAATTATTTCATAGTCATTTGATTATGTTGCTTAATATTTATCTTAAATAGTAATATAAGCAAGACATTACTAAATTACTCATGAAATAGTATAATAATTGCAGTATTCACTGTGTCCAGAAAGCATATTTTTCTATATTGCTTAGCACTGTGGTCTCACAAAAACCTACTTGTTATTATTATTTTCTCAAAACCTCTTCAATGTGCTGTCACTGGAGTCATTCGTCCCACAAACCGGAATATTAATCTGAGTACCACTGCCATTCTTGCTTTACACTCTAAAGATGCTTTGAGTCTCATATCAAAACAAACAACAAACAAATAACGAAAAGCGTTCACCTTTATTTTAATGCAAAATTTCTCAGAAATACATTCATCACACATATTTTGGAGAGGGAGATGCACCTAGGTTTACCCCTTCAAAACTATTAATCATCTTTATATCATTTATTCAGAAGTGAATCATTACTCACCTAACTTACGCTGCATGAAACATGAGATGCCCGACGGTATCATCTGTGCCAGTGTGTAGGCACTTAAGAGCTCTTAGATGTCGCCCTTTTTCCCTGACATTTTCTGCCTGCAATTATCTTAATCCACACTCTTTGTCATTCTGGCGATTAAACCTAATGTTTCATTCTTATCTCCAATCTGTATTTTATTAATTGTGTAGTCACAATTTTTTTTTTTATATCTGAACAATCATACGAAGACGTTTGTGATGTAAAGGAGTATTTGAAGAGGATTGAGTTGATAGAATGTCTATGTTCGATGAATGTGATGAATCAATAGTAACAGAAGTCATTATGTCAGAACACCTGGGTCTCACTTCAAGCTTTTCCCTGATCAAATCGTACAGCTTATTTGTGTCTCCGTGATTATAAAAACATAAGGAAACCTATATATGGACATATTTCCAATTAACAAAAAAACAATGTTAGGTAATTTCTATCCAGCATCTCCTGGATATATATGTTGATGTCAACCAGTTTTATGCTGATGCCTACTATTTGTTTAGATCCTGTGATAGTAAATCTTTCTCTAAAAGAGTGAAAAAGACAGAAGGTAGCAGGTGTGAGCTTCTTTCAATTTAAATTTGATTGTTACAGGAGCTATTTTAGACTGAAGGAACTGAATTTTATATCTGTGTACCTTCCATAGGTAATGAAGCTAATTATTCTAAA
The DNA here is from genome assembly GCA_004026905.1 of Hystrix cristata. Taxonomy (NCBI): domain Eukaryota; kingdom Metazoa; phylum Chordata; class Mammalia; order Rodentia; family Hystricidae; genus Hystrix; species Hystrix cristata. The sequence goes on along the minus strand of PVJO010013756.1, from coordinate 27,207 downwards.
AATAATTGAGTTGACATTTCTGCGGTAATATCATCAAACCTGAGTGTCATAATCTTTGAAAAGAGAAGGTTGAAGTTTAAATGATTATTTTTTATTTATAGTACAATAATTTAACAGAGTCTGGAAATTACAGGACAGAGTAGATATTAATCAAATCCAAACAAAATGTGAGAAAAATAATTGGAGTTTAGGATACAGATTTAATTAAGAAATTAAGATACATTGAACAATAGCCTAAGAAAACAAATATATTTATTTCTTTACAAGAGCGATGCCTAATAGAAAATTGTGTATTGCCGATGCTAACCACGCAATTTAAGCATGCGCAAAAGCATAGGTTGAAAGAAATGTTTCTCAAAGATTATCAGCAAATCACCTGTTATGATGGGGCTGGGATTTATCTCAGTGATGGAGCGCTTGCCTCGCAAGCCCAAGGTCTCGAGTTGGATCCCCAGCTCTCCCCCCCACACACAAACACACTAGTTCACCTGATTATAAATAATATCACATGCTTTATTAAAAGACAGACATACAAGTCCCACCAGATTGTTTTTATTGGATTCTGGGATCTGAATTTAATTTTGCAGAGAACTGGAGGTGTCCATGAGCACTACAATTTAAGAATCACAGATTAAAAAGTTAGCAAAAAATAAAACTTTCCCATCATGAAAGCAGGCAAGGTCTGTTGAATACCAGATACACAAAATGGTCAATTTTCATTCATAAATAAAATGCAGAGTCCAGCAATGTAGATTCCTATCTCTCACAGAGATCTTTCAAAAACACAGAGAAAATACATTTTCAACTGTTAATAGACACATGATATTATGGGTTGCTTTAACTAGGTTTTATGCTGTAAATGGAATACCATAAAAAATAATTTATTAAAATAAAACAAAACATTTTATTGTATATGTCTTCCTGAAAAATCTAGAATATATGAATCTGGCTGCTATAATCAATGGTTTTATATGTAAAACATTGTCCGCATTTTTATAATCTCCTTCTTACATTCCCATTCCAAAAAACAATGTTCTTGGCCCACTAATAAATGGTGAGACCAGAATTACTAAGACGTTTTTCATAGACATGACCTTCACTCATAATTTACTGACTATAATACTTGCATCTTTCTTGATATCTACATAATAAATCAGAACATTTTATCTTAGGGCAAGAATTTATGTATTCTCCAGAGCAGTGTCTTCTAAATAACTATGCAAATAACTTTCTCAAAGCAAGTATAGAAACAACTGATAAGTGAAAGATTAGTGCTTATTAAGAGCATCACTTAGCACATGTAGATAAATCATTGTGGCACAAGCAGCAAAACCAAACTGAAATCTTAAACAGTGGAAATGAGATAGGTAACCAAACTCAAGTTTTAGTTACTATTGGTTAAAAAGAAAAAAGCATTACAGAGTAATGAATTTAAAACATTCCAAACCTTGGTATTATATGTTTAAGTAAAACAACTACTTAACTGACACTAGGATACTTCAAGCAATAGGAAGAACATGAAAAATTCTAAGAGAAATGAACCTATGTTGTTGCGATAATGCCTCCTTTTCTTTTGTGCCATTCGTTATTATCACAGTACATACCCATTTGAGTATTTACTTATTTAATAAATATATCTTTTTTGTCATACTATGATTCCATTAGAAATGTTACTTTATCTCATTCTCACTAAAATACTTACAACAAACAAAACATCACAAATTCCGTTCTGGTCACCAAACTGATTCGTTACTTCAATTAAAAAAATTAGATAAGAGCTTCTTAGATATTAGCCCTTGAACTATCTTAATAATCTAAGATGTTACATTCTGCCTTTTCACAGTGATGTTATGAGTATTGGTCAACAAGTCATTTATTCTTCTTTTACTAATGTGAGTACATTGATTTCATCATACGTGCAAGGTAACTGGATGATAACAACTGTTACCTTTGAGGAAGAGTTGATGAGTTTCTTACACCAATATAAAAAAAAATCAGTTAAATTTTACCTTAACTGAAATCACACACACACACACACACACACACACACAAAACTACACACACTCATTTTTATCTTAAAACAATTCTGTTTTTTAAATATAGATGAGAAACTGAGGCTTAGAGATACTAACAACCCGAAAATTACTATATTATTCTTAAATGGCAAAGCTACTTCTAAGTCAAGAATTCTCAGGGTTGGGGATTTAGCTCAGTGGTTAGAGGGTTTCCTTCACAAGTGGAAGGCCCTGAGTTTGATCCCTGGAACACACACACACACAAAAGGAATTCTTAACTTTAAATTCTATTTTATCCAATAAAGCACATTTTGAATTTTAATACATTGAAACAAAATTTAGAATTTTAATCTAATCTTGCATAATATAAAGGAAGAAAAATATGGCTAAGCCTAAATATTCATAAATTAAGAAACGTATCTCTGAGTAATGCATGCATCAAAGAACTAAACTCAAACTTGAAAAAAATTGAAAATAAACATTAGTGAAAACAGACGTTTAAGGAAAACATAACAAAAAAACAAAATATCCCAGTCCTGTAAACCCTTCTGCAAAGGCAGAGGGGAAAGAAAATAATTGTATTATGGAGTAAATATTAATCAGAAGTGTGATATGCATCACAGGCAGTTCATTAAGGAGATTGCGAAGACAAACAGGAATCTCATCCTTTGAGATGGCTAAGCAGACAGAACCCATTGCATATATATTCTCAAGATACACAATAATCAGTCCTTGAAGAGCAAGGCTTGATAGCAAGATTGGCCACACATACACATCCTAAATGCACATAGTAATTAAGATACTTGTCTGTTAATCGGCTTGATCCAAAGGAAAAGCAAACTCAGATCTTTATAATAGGAGGTAGTTTTACAAATTGGATCCTTTTGCCCACTGATGTCAGGTGTCTACTCTCCCAGAGAAACGGATATCTATAGGAGTACTTCTCCATTTAGTAAAGAGCAACAGCTTGCCCTGAATTACTCCATTTTAGGTACAAATGCTAAGTTAAAATGATGTGACATCTTGTTTGTAAAACTAAACTGTTGCCATCTATCCAGCACAACAAAAAGGCACAGACTGGCTAGTGACTTATTGAAGCTCGAAAAAATTACCACTCAAGAGTTTATAGGACACACGGGAATAATGAGTGATGCATGCACATCATGTACGACACATAGAAGGGTAGATACCCTACACTGCAGGATGGATGGCATATGCACCCATTACTGCATGATAGGGCCATTCCAGTGTGTTGGTCGCACACACCCTCTGCCCAGGGATGTCAGGCAGTGAATTTCCAAATGTCTCCGGCTCAGCTCCTAGAAATCTTCCTAGGCATTGACACCAGATCACATTGATGCCATTTGTATCCTATTCTTTAATTTCCTAGAGATTAATTAGCTAACCAGAAACATGGAATCTACTTGTGATTCTTTGCATTTGTATTAACTCTTTTCATTGACTCATGCTGATAGATTCTTTATTCTTTTTCAACTTTCTGTAACCTAATACATATGTTTACATTATTTAAACATAATTTGAGTGTTAAGTGAGTTTTAAGATATTAGTGATAAAATTTTTATGGAATAAAACCTTGAGATTGCTATGATCAGCACTTCTGGTAAAATTGATACAACTCAATAAAGCAAATCCAATGACAGTGATGTAACTGGCGAATCAATAAAATATTCTATAAATTTGGATAGTAGTTGTGAAGAGATACAAAATTTGTCAATCTATACTAAGGGTATAGCTGTTCAGGATAATTATCATCTTTAAGGATTACATTTAACAAGATGACTCCCAAGTGCTATCTTCAGTCCTGCTGTCTAACTTCCTGCCTAATGTTGAGAAATTCAGTATTTCTGTATAAATAAATTTACCCACATAAAATATCTCAAAAATCATATGTATGTTTGTGATATTAAAATATGTAATAGAAGAAAACTTGAGATTCTTATTAGCCCTTGTCTCTGAGAGACTGAATGCACAAGTGTATAATAATGACAGTGAGATTGTACACAAAAATAAGACTGACACACAGAATTCTTTCCCACAACCTGCCACCGATGAAGCCAGCTAACAATCTCTGTAGCATTGTAGTCGTCTGAAATGGTCAGAACTCAGTAACTGTGAACTTCCCTGTCTTTTTGCTCCTGTTCTTACTCTAACTCCCACTTTCAATTTAAGACCAAAAGACAGAAAGCCAAATCTGTACCCTTAATCAATCATAGGTTGCTCCACTTTTATTTAAATTGCTTACAGCTTTCCTATGCAAACAATCTCCAATTAGGAGAGCTAAAGTCATTCTTTTTTTTTTTTTTTTCTTAACCGTAAATATAAAAAGAACTCTCAGAATGCCTTTACCTGGCTGCCAAATGCAAATGATGTTTTGTTTTCCATGGCAACTTCTGCCTGAACAGTCTTTGGTTAGTCTCATTTGGGTAGCCTTCATCTATCACTTCATTTCTCAAGTAGAGGGAAATATCCAAGCACCTTCTACCTGGAAAATATGTGTATTCAATGAACTATTAAATTTATTTCTCATCAAAATCAAACAAAACCGATGGAAGCAAAAATAGTCAAATCAGTCATTCAGACGTGTTTATGAGATTAGTGTGGAGTGACTGAAATTCTTTGTGATTTTTAGGTTTACTCAAATAGGCAGAAAATTCATTTCAAAACTAATTAAGTATTCAATTAACTAGCTATTAATTTATTCAGATGGACAGAAACTTTATTATGACATTAATTTCATTAATATTATTAAAATATATACAAATCTTAAAATTGGGTTTCCAGAATCAGTTTTCAAAAGTGTAATTGAGGTTTCAATTTGTCTTTTATTTTAAATAAAATTGAATTTTCCTTTTTGTATTTGAAAAGGTATTCTTTGCTGAGCTACAAAATATTTTATATTTAAATAGTTGTCTTTTTCTCTCTGTTATTTAATATTCACCTCAGTCCTGCTACCTTTGGATAGAGACTCAAAACTAGATAGAAATTTTGTTTGGGGGAGTTGATAGACCACAAATCAGAAACACTATAATGGAGTGACTGTTATCTGTACAGAGAGACGAAGGGAAGGAATAGATTTGGTACCACAGTTATGGAGAAGTAATTCAGACTTAGAACAAGGAAAAGAAAGCATGAATTACAGAGCAAGCCTGGACTGAGATACTTTCAAGCTTTTTCAAGTTTTATGGCAAAAAACATAAGATTGAAGCTAGAAATCATGCCTTAAATGTACTGATATAGAGTCAGGTTTTTTGAGTTTGTAGTTCTCGATGAAATTGGTCCCACCATCAATTTCCAAAACGATTCTAAATTCTGAAACTTCATGATTTTTTAGTCTGAATATTTTTATGTCCCCTTTGCAGTCATATGAGTTGAACTGAGATGTCTGACTTTAAAGAAGGTACCACATCACAAGTGCCTTTGAAATGTTATTCTTTATGGTCTCATCTTTATATTGACATGTCATAACATACCTCCAGGAAGTATCTCTTATTTCGTTTACAGGAAGACAAAAAAAAAATCTTCTTTATAGATCCCTCAGAGTGTTAATTTATTTGATTTTAAATAAACAGTTGCTTTTCCAAAATTAAGCAGCTTTTCTGAAATGTAGTCAAAATAAGATGATTAAGAAACTTTCAGCAATTCAGTGTTCATGACTTAGTTCATTAAAGAGCCAAAGGCCTTTTCAGAAAACAGTGAGAGTAGACAAAAAATATGTCTCCTAATGTGAGTCCGCTATGTCTTGAGAACTGCAGATTGCCCCAAGGGCTCCCTGCGAACTGGTCAGCTGGTGAGTGAAAGCAAAGCTTAAAAACGAAGAAACAGTGAGAGATTTCATAATTAATTATAACTTTTTTTTTCTGAATTATTGTCCATGTGACTTGATTGGTGTACTTACTTATATGTAAAATATTGTGCTACCATATCGGGGTGACTATAACACGAATATCATGAGAACAATCACAGAGGATGTTCTTTGGGTTCCATGTATTATGCCGTGTTCTCTCGATATTTTGGAAAACTGTGTTCCGATGAAATTCCAAGCTCGTTGCTGTTGCAGTTTCTGCGCTGGACCTTTCCTGGATCTTTCCCTGTGTTGTACGTCTCGCTTGGTAGTGAATAACTTCACAACACTTTTGCTTTTTGATCACTCAAGTTTGCTCGTGTGACTTGTTATGTACCATTAGCGGAAACTTTGTAGAAAAATTTCATCGCTGGAGTGTATGTTTCTGTGAACGTCTGGCCTGCAGATGATGTTTTTTGGAGAGCTGAGACGTTTGTCACTATAGAAGCTGCTGCTGTCAGTGCCGCCAGCGTTGGTGATAGTGCCTCATTCAGTTTTCACTTCCTTGAAAAATGGACATGTTCATTTCTATGTCCTCTATCTCCGAAGGATCTGCCTAATTTAAAAATTACTTTGTTATTGATTTGTAGGCATTCATGCTGTACTCTGAATGCAAACCCCTCATCATTTATTTGTGATGCCAATAACTTTACCCCTCTCTGCCTTGCTTTACATGTCTTTGTTTCTCTTTTTAAAAATAAAAATAAGGTAGTCTTTCAATCTTTTGTGAATGTTTACAACTTTTATTCTTAAGACATTTTTTCAACTCTATATTTATGAAGATATTGCCTCATCTAAAAATTTAGTATTTATCTTTCACATTTTGAAGTGCAAGAACAAGAAAAGAAATAGCTTATAGGAATAGTGTGAGGTAAATGTAAGTTTATATTTTGTAATGTGTGACTCCCTAATTGGCTCAACACAATTTACAATAAATTGTAAACTTCCTTAGCATTGTGCATTTATTATTTATGTATTAAATATGATGTATCTCAATTTGAACTTGCTCTTCTATACCATGGTCTTACCTGTCCCTTAGAAAATGCAATAGGATACTGTGGTGGACCTAATATGGTCAACTTGCGCCAAAAAGCCCAGCTGGACTGGGTTGGTGTGATGGTGGGTGTACGAGATCCACCTGAGGGTTGTTGTGGATACAATATAAGGCAGAGTAGGAGCTGTGGCTAGTTGGCGGGCTGTTTCCCAGGAGAAGCTCTGCTGCGGCTGGTTCTTCCGGAGGGGCCTTGGCTGTCCTAGTCTAGGAAGGAGCTCGGGGCCTTGCTGTCATCAAGGATGGCTGCTGTTGCTTCAGAGGAGCTCTGGTTGTCATCTCTGCTGCAAGCATCTTTTCCTGGCTGCAGCTATTATGTGCAGAAAAGGACGTACGTGGGACAGTGCTGCGGGCTCCCAGCCCTCAGTTGGATCTTTTGGGTCTGCAGCACCAAGATGGACATTTGGCACCTTCTGCATTTGGCTTCTGGGTGAATATTATAATTGTCCTCCATTAAATCTGCTCTCTTAAAACCATTGGCTCTGAAAATCTAACCAACACAGATACTTTACTAGTGCTATTTTATAACAACTTATTAGGTCTAGCAAAGTTAGTATCCCTCTGTATTCATCTTGGATCTCTTTATTTTTCTTGCTCATTTGCCTTTTTATACACATCTTATTATCAATTAGTTAATCCACTAAAAAAAATTCTCTGATCTTCATCGGGTTTACACTGAATTTATAGATAAATTTGTAAAAATGTATATTTTAAAAATTTGAAGTCCTTCACTTATGTAATAGGTGTATATTCTTCTATTGCTTAAGATAGAAGAGGCCTCAATAATATAGGCCCAAGCATACATTTTAGATTAACTCTTAAATATTTGATGCATTTGATTATGTTGTAGTTTATTTCTTTTTATAACTGCTTTTCTATATTTTGTGTAAATATAATTTACGATGCATACTACAATTGCATAATTGTTTTGCATATTGATCTTGAGCCAAAATATACTCATAAATGTTAGCTGTTGAATATAATATCCACAACCCTTTATTCTCAAAAGACACATTTCGGGCTTACGAATGGATTCTTGAAATTGCAGGTAGTATCAAACACTGCGTATTCTAATTTTGTTCTATATCTACATACCAAATGTAATGCTTTATCCATTTTAGGTAAGCATTCATCATTCGCTGGGACTATAACTTTTGCAGTTGGAGGTACAGCAGTAAAACTAGCACAAACTCCTTCTTTTCATCACAATTTAATAGATCTAACCTGATCTTATTATAGATTTCAGCAGCCTCAGAATGCAACTTTTTCCTTCCAATTAATTTAAGGACCTTCACTTTTAAAAATAATTCTTTAAAGCTTTTCTTTGGCATATAAGGTTCAAAATACAATGTAAACAAATAAAAATTTTATTCCAGTAAAAGACACACTGCCATTAATTCCCCCCAAAATATTCCCCCTCTTTGGAACACATGTTTCCCACTGTCCTTGCCACTTTCTGAAGCAGTTCTGGAAGCCCATTTACATGAGTGTTTGTAGTGTGTTATCATGGCTACCTTCATGTCCCAAATGGATTTAAAACATTTATTTTTCAAGGACATTTTGATTTGGGGGACAATCCGGAAGTCACATGGTGCTAGATCTGGAGAATAAGGTGGGATGAGGACAAACTGTAATGTTTTTAAAAGTCTGCCTTTCCATTGCATGGCACCTAGCAGCAGAGTTTACAGTAGTATTTGATCACACACTTGTGAAGGCACTCATGAAAGAGAAGTTCCAGAAAGCGGCAAAAAGTGTGTTCAAGGGGAAAGAGAGTATTTTGAGAGAGATTAAAGGCAATGTGTCTGTTGCTGTTATATACGTTTTTATTTAAGCATTCACCATAGTTGTGGATCACCTGTTGCATTTGTATTGCCAGCATCCGTACTGTTATGGTTCATATCTAGATGCCCCAACAAAGCCTCGTGTGCTCATGGCTCAGTCTACTGATGAGTTCGTAGCTGACTTGCTATTAGAAGCTGACATCTGGTTGGAAGGCGGGTCACTGGGGGCATGACATGAAAGGACTTAACTCTTCTCACTCCTCCTTCCATCTCTTTCTCTCCTCTTATCTACCAAGCTGTGAGGAGCTCTGCTATACCACAACATCCTGTCTCGAAGCCAGCAGACTATAGCCTGAAACCTCTACTCACTGTGAGCCCAAATAAACTTCGCCTCCTTTAAGTTGTGAGTGTGGAGTACTTTGTCTCTCAGGAGGTGAGTAACAATTACTCTTGCACTTTGGGGCTATCACTAAGTAAAGTAATGGGTTATTTGAATACAAGCCTTGTGAGGCCATGACAGGTGATCTGTTAACTGAGGTGGTTACTGGGTAAATAGCATATGCCATCTGTATGCATAGGACAAAAAGACAATTCCCAAAAGGACATAGCAGAAAGAATGAGATTACATCACTCTCCCTGGAATGGTGTTGTAATTTAAAACTTATTAGTTATTTTTGACATTTCCATTTCATATTTTTCAGACCATGATTCACCACACGTAACTGAAACTGTGGAAAGCAAAAGTGCAGATAAAGAGGGGCTACTGTATTATCAAAGCCTTTATCTGTATTGCTTGCGTGATTTAAGACACTACTGTATTTGCACGGCTTGAAACACTACTGTGATTAAATATGTCTTCTCTCTCCTCATTTTGTTAAGATAGTCAAATTATAGAGTATTCGTGGACCAATTATTGAAGCACACAGACCCTTAGTTGTACCAATCAGTGGCATATTTGCACACCTAATAGCCCCAGGTGACTAGCATGCCATCCAAGAATAACAATACTGAATTCCTATACAACTTGATGCTTCCTCTGGGCTAACTTCTGTCTCAATGTGTTAATTCTGCCCTTTGACATTATGTGACATGCACAATATAGTATACATTCTTTGTGTCTGAGCTTTTTCACTGTAAATCATTTCATTACTTTCGGCGCAGGCAGTTGCAATTTGTACAACCAACCACTGTAGAAGTCTGTGTGTAAATACATTCTAGTTTACTAACTTTCCTATTGGCGGTGGTCGTTTGAGCAGTTTCACGTTTGGAGATTACTGTGAGTAGTGCTATTATGATAAGCAGGGAGGCGGAGCTGGCTGGTCTCACGATGCTGATGAGACTGCTCAGTAGTGTATTGTTGGAGTAATGGCACTGTCTTTCAGATTAACCAGAGTAAACGATGGAACTAAATAGTCATGGAAAATGTTTCCAGAAGGCATGAAGATGCAGAAATTAAGAGTATGCATTTTAATGGGTAATACCCCATGCTGTTTCTATATTAGGGTCAATTTTATTCCACACTATATGTTCAAGGGGGTTTTCATAATAAATAACCGTGGACACTAGAAGTAATTCTCCCACTGGGCAGAGGGAAGATCTGTTTTCTGAGCAGGATAGAAATGATATATTCCTCTGGAGCAAAGGTTGGGGATGTGTGCTTGCAGTTTTTGTCCAAGAGTGGGGGTGTCTAAGCCTAGCATTCCTCAGTTGGGAAAAAACCCCACTATATATGCAGACTCTCCCTGGGTGGCACCACAGGCATTTTCCGGGGTGCAGAGAGTCAGGTAAGCTATAAACATGGAGCTCATGGTGCCCACTATGTTTTCTAATAATGTCCTTTGTCACCAAGTCAGGAAATGATTTTTCCAGAAGCATCTATAAAATTGTTACAGATTAATTTATTAACTTACAAGCAGCCTATGATCTCAAAACTTTCAAAATTTTGACAGGTATATTTGTATTTCCTTCTGGATATTTATTTTTCTGGCTTACCTTGTAGTTTAATCAGCCCCTGTTCATGAGTATCTATATTGGTCTTACATGCATTCACTGAGCTCTTATTTCATTTATAGTTTTACTTCTAATTATTACATTTATTTCCTTATTGTAATTTCTAGTTCTCTGCCAACATTGCCCTTTATTGTCATTTTCCTTTTTCATAATACAAACCATTAATGATTTTAAATTCTGTGACTGCGAAATCCATTCTTTGAATTCTCTATAGGTCAGTGCCTTGTCCAGGTTCTCCTCTTAGCTTTTATTCACAGTAGGTTCTCACATGGGCTAGTTAATTTGGATTGTGTTTTTGTGTTTTATACTACAAGTCATTAAGATAATTTGAGGCTCAGTATGACACACCCTTCATCCAGAGAAAATTATTTGCTTCTGGAATCATTGTGAAATTGAGTTGATTTGAATCTGTTTTATGATTTGGTGAGTTCATGAAATCTCTTTACAGTTCACTTTTTACTCCTTTATTACAGCACATTCCAAAACTTGCAGAATTTTTCCAAGTGAATTTGTAGTATAACTTTGTCTCCCTGGGCCCATGATGGTGTGGAAAAATTTTACGCAGCTACTCAAAATCTCAGGTGCTTCTTCAAAAGTCATTAAAGTCTCCTAAGGAGAAAACGTGCTAAAGTCCATTTCATCTGTTTAGTCTTCTTTCCATTCCTGTGTTAAGATTTCACAATTCTTTACTGTTTTGTTCCTCTCTAATACATTTTTATTTAGGTTAGCATGTAGTGTTCTTAGTAAAAAAAAATACACCAAATTCTAATCATTATGAGAAGCAAAAGTCCATTGAAAATTTTCATCTTATTTTTCCCTAAAGAGTTGAGAATGAATACTATGAAAATAGACAAAACCATCTCAAAACATACTTGAGAAACATTTTGATGGACCAAAAGTCAAGTAACTTGCCTTTTCTTAACATAAATTTTTATATAAAATATAATCTGGATTTAATGGTGGACATGTATATCAAATTATGTGAAACCAAACCAGAGCTTTCTATAGGTAATTCAGAAACTGTTGGAGATAGCTAAGAGACTTCTAAAATGGGCTTTCTCTTATATTTGCTACATGGAAGAAAAGCCATAAAGTACATGTAGGCCACCTAATCACTGAATATCTTAGCCTATAGGTCAGTCATTGAATATATTGTCCATTAATCTCCATATTAGATGGCTTTTCTGAACTCTCATGCTTCCAAGACCCATCTGTCCTTCCTGAGGATAGCGTTGGAAGTCCTATCGGTTCACTTCTGAGTGACTTCCCTCGGAGGCACTATGCAATTGTTTCGGTTAAGTCATTTTAGACAACACACTTACTGTCACTGTGGAGCCACTTTCTGGTATTGAGTTGTCAATGTTTGAAGAAATGAATTTTGAGGAAGTGTGGGAAAAAGGAATGATCTTATAAAATATTATGGTGAAGCCCATCATTGACGTGTGATTAGTAGGAATTTTAAGTGTGTTATTAAAAATCTGTAATGGGCAGTTAAAGGAATTACCAGAAAGAAGTTTATGAGCTTACCAGGTTTCTATGTAGATTTTGTCTTTATCAAATGAACTTAAAAGAAGAGGTTACAGTTGAAGCTTGAATGGAAAAGCTTGCCCTTATTTTTCCACATCTGGCTATTGCTGTTTACATTCCTTTGTCTGAGCCTACATCTTCTTAAACTTCTTAGCAGGTAAATGTTCATGGTCAAAACAGAATCAGAGGCCGTCCTTACAGACAATTGACTTGTCTGCTTTCTTCTGTTTTTCCATGACTCCGTCTATTACCTCGTCTTCTTTTATGAGCAAAATCTGGAAAACCTACAAAATGAATGTTCTGTTGTTTATCTAGAAATAATACAGAAAATATTGCTGTATTTTTGGTGAAGAAAATTTTGTATAGTTTACTTCAGTCTAAATAATATGTAAATTTTGGTTAAAAGTATTTCCACTATACCCCCAGGTTGTCAATTACATGGATTTATTTTGTTTATGTACAATCTGTTCTATAATTCAAGCAGGAAACATTGCCTTCACTATTAAAGTATCTATGTGTATAAAACACATGTAAAATATCATATAGGTATAGATATTACATACACATACATATTTGAGAGATAACCTTAAAATGACAATCTAAAATATATACTATGAATCTCTATTCAAAATAGCATAACTGTTTGGGGCATTTTACCGAAGAAACCAGATATATAGAAAATGAAACACTGATGTATTTCAGGGATCAAAAAATAATTCCCTGAGCTAACAATATTTTTTAGAGACACAGAATGTCACAGTCAATTTTTGACCATATAGATTTATAGAAGGATATTTTAGGCAAAGCTAACACACATTAGACACATTGATTGAAATTCTGAAGCCATGTAATTGTAGTATTATCACATTTTAGATGTAAAATGATAAACTACATCATCATCAGTTGTTATAATAATCAAATAGCTACACTGATTCCTTAGTTTTAGGTGTAGACTATAAGTCTTTGGATATCTCTCACCATGAAAATAGTTCCTAAAAGTAATTACATATTCTTGTTTGAGTCATAAGTGTTTACAACAATGATTGCTCTTATAAGCCAACGTAAATCAGTTTTTATTGGAACTGAAAGCTGAGAAGTCTTGGAGAATGATAGAACATTAACTGATTGTAGGTAAGGTCCTTCTGAGACTAACTCATTTACTGCCTGACAATTTAAATAGTATTGTTTATATAGCGATATTTTTGCCCTTATCCCAATAAACATAGACCATCAAAATCAGCTGTTCCATCGTAGTATAACCAAAAATATATATGCTTTCACGTCTTTCCTCAGGGCTGGATCACTTGCCAAACTGGGTGCCACTTCTTGATTTTCAGAATTTTTGAGTGTCTCCTTATTCCAAGATAGCAATATATAGACCTATATTAATAACGTTATCCTGACCGAACTGCACTGTTAGAATGAATAAATAATTTAAATAAAGCAGTTACGTATTTGAGAAATTATGAGAAATGTTTTTCCATAAAAAATTCAGGGCTTCCACTTCATGGAAAGATACGTGATTCTTTCACCTTATAGAGGAAAAGTGGCTGTATCTTTTCCTTCTTAAGACTAAAATTCAAATGAACAAAGTGGTTTGTTTCAGCCTGTTTACTTTGTAATGCAAATGAGAGATAAGAATAAATGAGAGTCATGGCAAGAGAAAACTCTGGCTAACCCTTCATGAGAGTTCAGTGAGCCTGTCGTTTGGCGCTTTGACACTGAAAACTTAGAATCACATAAGAATTTGTGATGTTTCACAATGTCCTCTATTGATTTGATACCAAATTGCAAATGGAAATCCTCTATGGGAACATTTTCAGAAATACCTTTTGGATTGGTAATAGATGATGAAAGAGTACAACAGCTGAATCCTTCAATGGTTAGCACATTATATGATCCTCAGTGTAATACAGGATTATTTTTATTAGATTTGACATAATTTTGTGTGTATGTCATAGGTCGAGTCATTGCATTTCCATTAAACCTTACACTTCCTACCAAATACCTGCCCTATGCTCAGCTCATTTTTTTCATGAGAAATATTCTTTGGTTACCTAACAAAAGGGATAGAAAATAGAAAATAACATTTACTAATGACTCTGGTTTGTGTCCCAGGAAACAACCAATAAATAGATTTTGGTAGAAATATAGCCATTTTAGAAGAAAAGGCCACAGGAAAAAGGATGACTTGCCAAGAGGAATTCCTTAGTGTGATACATCTTGTGTTTCATTCTGTTGAGAAGATGTGGTATGATAAAAAGGTATCCCATAATCCCTAGCAAAGGCAATTAATTTTGTTGTATGCTCGAGGAAATGAATGGCTCAAGTTTGAGTGATTAGGGAGAATAAGGAAAATTCTGTCAGGAAGATCTTATGTAACGGCCCAGAGTATAAAATATATTTCTGTCATATGTGGATGTTTATTTGAAGTACATTATGGCAGAGCTTTAACACTCTGCTGGACAAGATTACTTCAGGTTAAGAAGTAAATAAGCCACTTTCACCAGTCACTGCTCCCCTTTCACAGAGAACTTGGTATGTAAATCGGATATTTTGTGCAGAGTCAATGGCATATACTTCCCATAACTAAAGCTACTTAGCTGTTTCTCCCATCGGGTGCTCGACTTGCTAGTGGAAATGAACAACCTTGACCCTCCTAACACTGTATTTTTTCCTTAGAGTAACCTGAAAATAGGTCAGTTTTCTTTACCACTTTCACATTGGAGAAAGCAACAAGTTTATAGTTCCTCATTCAGGTTTAAAAAGACATTCTCTGCCTTCATTGCTTAGCCAGTACCATTTTACCTGCACTTAACAAGGGATGACAAACCACTTTAGCATTTTGAGGACCTCACCTTTGACTAAGGGATCCATCATCCAGCAAAGTAAGGAAGAATGAAGCCAGTGTCACTGGAGATCGTTCATTTCCTCTGTCAGGCAACAGTTGTAAACAACAACATGACAACATGTCCACCACAGCTCAAAAGTTCATATACTAGAAGTGTTCATGCAGACGTCAAGCAATGAAACTGTATATTATTTTCCACTGGTTTTATTTTTAATTTTTAAATTTATAAACATACTCTTTTCAGGTACTAGCTCAGTGGTGGCGAATCTAACGGTATAGGGGCTGCAGTGGGCATGCTGAGCCTTGTCTGCTGGCAGGTGAGCCAAATTGCTCAGCATCACTGGAGCAGCAGAGCACTGGACTGAGGTGCACACGGGGCTGTGCTGGCACTTAGGGATAAACAAATGGGTTTGGGCTTGCAGTCTGGGCACTCAGTCTCTGAAAATTTCTCTGTCACTGTACTAGCCCATGTGTGATTCAGAATTCTTCACCTGCACAATGGGACAGGAAAGGTTCACATGTTTTCTTTTTTGACATCTTGAAGTCTTCCAAATGAGAGCGTGGCCTATAATCACCCATGTAACAATAGTGGTGTGGTGATTAGAGAATTGATGTCTAGAGCCAATGAAATGGGACCATTGGAATTATATAAAAGGATCTGTTTCTGTGATAAATTTATTTAAATTCACATTGCCCAGCTTTCTTTTCCTTCTGACTGCCTTCTTTGAGTATTTGAAGACACAGCAAGGAGACAGCCACATTCAAAGCACATAAAGTCTCCTCAACAGACATATCTATTGGTCCATGATGTTGGACTTTCCAGTTCCCAGAACTGTCTAAAATAGATGTTTGTTGTTTAAGTCACCCAGTCTACATTATCTCATTCTGTCAGACTGATTTAAAACATAGAGGAAGAAGACAATTCTAGGAAGAAGAGATTACATGAAAGACACAGGCTGAAGGTGCAGTCTTTGCAGTAGCTAGGGGGAAAATTTCTTCAAACAACACATATAACCTTGATTATTAATTAGAGGTAGATGATAAATCAGAAGCAGGAGACATTTGGTCAAGACCAAATCAGTTTTTCATATATTTTTCCAAGTACAATAATTGCTTTGAGGCCTTATTAAAATTATCAATACAAGGCTCCATTGACGATTCTGATGGATTAGAGTTGGGATAGTTCTAAGAATATTCATCCTTTTGTCAATGTCCCTAGATAATCTCACATTAATAATTGCTGGCACAATTCTGAACTAAAAGTATTTTTATATGAGTAACAGTACTAATTATCGACAGATATTTGGAACTTAGATAATTATGATTTAAAGAATGCCTTTGCTTATAATACAATCATGCTTTTGAAAAAAACAGAAAAAAGGAGATTTGAAAAAAAAAATATCACCAAGTTTCAGAACTCTGTCCCTTGCTAATCAAACTAGAATGATGTAAGTTACTTTATGATGTTTTTGTAAGTAGATTGGACTTAAAAGTGAAGAACAGGAGAGCTGATCATCTGCAGCTCCCTGAAATAGTGAGACTATTTTCAAAATCCTGGCAAAGATTCGGTCAGAAACATCTGCAAGAATTTAGCACTAAGGCATGTATCCACTGATCTCCCTACCTGTTACTCTAATTACTACACTATAAAAATTTTATATTTATTCAGGCTCCTCTGAAGCTACTAGAAAATCATAGAGTAAACAGCAGGGGATGGGAGTCTAAGGAAAGAAAGCAAGGAATGAAAATGAGGAAAATTAAACTTGAACTTGGAAACTATGTGAACTTGGAAACTATATGGGTCCCAATGTATGAAACAGGAGAGACTATACATCCCTTGATCTCCAAGTCGTGCATATCATTAAAAGCCGTAGAAATTGGCTAATGTATTTAGTAGGACACTGTGATTATCAAGTGAAAATTGAGTCTGCACACACACACACAAACACACATACATATATATTATATATATGTATATTTAGAGAGAGAGAGACGAGAGGGGGGGAGAGAGAAGGAAAGGAAAAGAGAGAGAAATTTGCCATCAATTTCCTTCTACACATTTCTTTCACTTCTGGTTGTCGGCTTCTTACGCTATAACGCAGTCCGAAGCTAATCCAGTAACTGCCAGGGTTATGTGTTTTTTCCTGTGTCTATGTTCGGATGGTACTATTTCCTCTTGGGTTTAATTAGTTCTGTTGAGGAGGTCTGTTATTTGCAGACAATAATTATGAAGGTCCAACCAGTTGGTACTTGGAACACAGGAACTGATGAAAGGAAAAAAGTAAGAACGGTGGTTGCAAGAGATACCGATTCTCAAAGTGGTACTTAAGGCACATAGTTTTACATATTTACCTTTTACAGTCTACATTGTTTGGGGATTCTGAAGCTGCTTATTAATTTTGCTTTTAAACTTCAAGTATAAGAAAACCCAATGTAAATTTCTTGTGTAAAGTGGAATTTCGAAGTAAAATGTTACTCGAAATCCCAAGTCTAGTGAGGCTGGATCCCAGCGCCCTGTAACCCCAGCCTCCTGAGAAAGAAAAAAAAATAAGGAATGTTGTTTGGTCTCTAAGAAAATGCAGGAAACCGAATCGAGTGTTTACAGATTTATTGCAGGAATTACAGAGTTGAGTAATATTTTTGAGTTCCTCAAATGAGCGTCATATCAGTAAAACAAAAATAAAAATTTTACAAGAAAATTAATTGCAGGTGTTTGAGCGAATCCATGCCATTACTCTCCTTATTGACAGTAACAATTAACAGCCAGATCTATTTAATTTTCATTTCATCCAAATTTTTAAACAAAATTCTCTCATATTTGAGTTGTTCATTTTATTTCCAAATATTTCCACAACAAATATTTCTTTTCAAGTGTTGCCAGATTCTTGCAATTAATGAGATTAAAAATGTTTATTTATCCTGAGGATGATTCACTCATGTTTAACTTATCCCCAGGGATAAAAGGCTGTTATCACACATTTTTGTACCAAATATTTGGGCATAGTTTCTTTAAAGTATCCAATGTGAAAAAAAAAAAGGAAAACATTTTTCATACAGTTGTCTTACTTTCATTTTCATAGTTCTCTAGCCTAATAATTTCTAGGGTCAACTGTTCTTTTATTACTTTTAATTTGTTTCCTATGGAATTTTTTGTTAAAAATATTATTGTTTTGCAGAACTTGGCAACTGAACCCAAGAGTTCACTAATACTCAGCTTCATTCTCACTCCTGCCCTTTTTTGTTTTGTTTTTATTGAGATATTAGTTCATTAAATTGCCCAAGCAGTACTGGAAATAGCAATCCTCCTACTTCACCTCCCCAAGTGCAGAAAAATATTAATATTTGTACGTATTTAAAGAGATTTATGTTTTAAGTACTTATTTTCTATTTTGGTGATAAAAATACATCTTGAAACTTAATACCATTTTTTACTTAAACAAAAGAAAATGAAATCTTGCTTAATCTTAGGCAAACTATAGTAGTACTTCCGATTGCAAATGTTTCAAACCTTTCTTAAAGTAGTTTTTAAAACAAGGTATGTAGGGCTGGGAGTGAAGCTCAGTGGTGAGCCCTTACCTATCATGAGTCCCTCCTGAGTTAGATCCACAAGGGAGGTACCTTAAACCCCACACACTGAGGAATATTTTAATATGAATCGTAGGGAAAAGTAGTGAAGCATCTGAGAAGCCATGACTTACATTTACCTATGACTCTTTCCTAAAACTTTTTGTCTGTTTCTACTTAGATCAGTTTATTCTTTTACTATGTTAGGATCTGCTTAATGCCCATGTCAAAAGAGGTACCAGAAAAATTCAAATTTAATATTTAGTTTATTTTTCCATTAAAAAATATCGCTTTCAATATTAACTTGCTTCTGTGTACTGAATCAGACCGAGTCAGATATTTGATCCAATCAATGTTATTCACAAAGCAATTTTCTTATCAAAATTATGGATTGAATGAGAATAGTTCCAGAAAAGATGTTCACTGCTGAAAGTTCTAGGTTTTTCATTAATAACTTCTGGCAGTGCAAAGCATATTTTACCACAACTTATATTACCCTTACTTATAAACAGTATATACGACAGAGGTGAAAGCTACTTTTAGACTTCCATGCTCTACGCACGTACTTCTTTAAACACGTGTATGAAATGTGTATCCAAAGATTCAAATCAAATTGAAGTTAATAAAATAAAGTAAGATAAAATGATACACTAAATAGAATTTTATATGACCTGAATTTCTGATATTTCTTCCTTAATTTTTCCTACTAGTTCTTTTCTACTTTGAATAAATAAAACAAGGGATATTTTATTAAAACAAAATAAAAAAGTATGTAAATCATCGAGGTAAAATTTTCAAATTAGTAAGGGAAATATTTAAACTGTTCCGTATCTCATTGGGCATACTTGCATTTTTCCCTTTTAAAGTTCCACAGTAAATGCTTTTTGTTTAGAACTGAAAATCGCATCTCCTATGGTTCACATTTATGTTTCATCTAAGAACAGGTGGAAGAAATCTGCATGCCAAGAAGCTTCCTGTGGTATTCACAGTTTGAGAGCTTAAACTCAAAGGGGATCGCTTGACTTGTAAACAGCTTCACTTTTCATATCACTGGCATGAAGCTGGCTCCACACCACACGGGTATGCTACAGCATATTACCCTCATGCAAATCTAGCATTGTAGAAAATGCTAGTGAACTATGAGTTTAATCTTTAACTCAGAATTTCTAAAAATAAAAAGTACATCATTAAAGTTTAAGCATAAATCACACATTTTATGAATCCCTCAGTAAATAAGATCTCACTAAAATCACAAACCCAAATCAATGCTACTTTTTTTTTTTTTTTTTTTTGGTACTGGGGGTCGAACTCCGGGCCTTCTGCTTGCTAAGCAAGCACTCTAACCACTGAGCTAAATCCCCAGCCCTGCTACTTATTTCTGTTAAGGATCTCAATAGTGTTAGATACTAAATGTGTATACATTTGGTGTGAGAGATTCTTCAAAAAAATATCCTTCAGCGAAGATAAGTCTAAGTCCATTGTAAACATTTTCACACATGTACATTTATGTCATCTCTTTCTAAGCCACGTAGGATTAGAAATAGTTTGTCTTTTCTAGAAACGATCCCGGGACCTTTTACAGAAGGCAAGGACATTAATTCCAGGCATAGATATGTAATAACTAGAGCTGTGATAGAGGAAAATAATATGCTAGTCATATTTCCCTTAAGAATTCAATTCCTTCAAATTCCCACAGTGAGCTTATTAAAGTAATTTAGAACCTAGATTGTTTAAGAAATCAGAGTTCCACTTATCTATGTCTATGCTCTCCATTGTCATTTTTACTATATTTCCTTTTGTATTTTCCCCTTTTACATATTCTATTTATCATTAGAATTCTTCTAGGGCAATGTGTTTTAGTTTGATATATGCAAATAAAGTTACACTAAATATATTTCATATTTTTCTGTATTGATACATAAGATAAATTTCACCAATAGTTCTCCATTCTAGCCATAAATTAATGTGTTCTGTGTGTACGGTCAATGTATAAGCCACAGCAAGAATATTTTTGGAATTTTATTGAGACCAAGGTATTCTTGTTAATTAAGCAAAAAGGTATTGTAATTCAGCATGGGCAATGTATCTAAAGGTGTGCGTTGACCTTGTACAATGGTCTTACATATTTTATGTTATATGTATATACTAAAATTAATTTTATAAGGTTTTAAACATAAGTAAATGAATCTGATGCTGGAAAAATAAAAGAGGGTGGAGGAAAGGAGAAAAACAAAACAAAAAACTGAAGTATGCTATGTATATGTACCAATTCTCTATAGTGAATGTAATCATTCTGTACTGAAACATGCACTAATAAAAGTACTATATATATATATATATAAAATTTTCAAGTAATTTTGTACTGCTATATTTGGTTCCTATTATAAATTTCTGATAAAAATTGAAAAAGTTAAAAAAAAAGAAAAAATATTGAAAAAGTTATTTTAACATTTATATAGAATAAGTTTTTACCAACTTAGATTTTCTCTCACTCTCTCTCAGACAAAACCTCACTGGGTTATTACAAGCACCTGACTAAACTATTCTGAACCAAACTTTTGTCAAGCTTTTCTGAGTTTCTTTCATACTGGGCCTTGTTCTTGCTTCTTGTCTTCAAACCTGCCCGGCCTGACCACAAAGGACATCACTGTGTCACTTCAGCAAGAACTACTCTGATGTTTCCGCATAGTATGTTTTTTTTTTTTTTTTTTTTTTTTTTTTTTTTTTTGGTGGTGCCAGGGATCGAACTCAGGCCCTTGTGCTTACAAGGCAAGCACTCTAATCACTGAGCTAAATCCCCAGCCCGCATAGTATGTTTTATATCCACCAACTCCTCCTGTTTGTGTATAAATCTCCACCTGTAGTTATATATGAAATTGAGCTTCATTTTATCATGAAATCTCTTTTCCTTTATTACAATAACTTCTCAATAAAACCTGCATTTATGGCTTTAACGAATATCCACCTCTAGATCTCATCGGCCCACCCCAAAGTCACTCATATTTTCTTCTTGTTCAAGTGCTTCCATACATTTATCTGTGCAAAGAAATATATAAGAAAGTGACTTTCTCCAAATCAGAGAACATAACACTTTACTCAAAATAATATTTAGTCCCAAAACTACTTTCATATCAAAGAAAAACAAGGTCTTGGAAGTATATTGACTTTCTCAGAGTTATATAATACATTTGGAACTGGACTCTGAACGTCAGTCATACAAGCTCCAATTCCGTGATTTTTCCACCGTGAGGATAACACAAAGTGAAAGCTGATCATGCGATTCTGCTGAATACATTTAAAATTTTATAGCAACTTCCTCCAAATTGATAGATGAGCTTCGGTAAAGGAGAGATTACAAAATAATGAATGATACACATTCGAAAGATGGTCATGAACTTGCTGTCCCAAGAAGTCATGATATAAAAGGAGACACGTCAGGTAAAACATCAAAATAGACCCCTTTAGCAGAGGACGGGCGTGTGGTTTGGGAGGAAAAGAGATACAGATGTACTGAAAGCAAACTGACAGAATTGCACAGTTTTCCTGCTTAATGCCAGAGAGTAGGAAGCAACGGGCGTCTCTACAGAGTGAAGGGAAAATCACAATCAAGTGGCATCAGATTCATTATTCCAAGTTAAATATTTGAAGTAGATTTTCCTAGAAACTGGTAAATGCAGTCGTTCAGTAAACAAAACAAAGTGAATATGGTAATAACGTGTGATAGTACACTGTCTTAGTTACTTTCTCATTGCTGAAACAAACTATCCAACACCCACAAGTTAAAATAGGAAAGGTGTATTTCGGCTCACATTTTGCAGAAGGTCTAGTCCACAGCCATCTGGCTCTCGCGCAGGGCAGCGTGGCAGAAGGGCGTGGCTGAGGAGAAACAGGGTGTGGCCCGGCAGGCAGAAATCAGCCAGGAAGGAGCTGTCTTTCCTTTTTATTCCATCCAGGCTAGAAGCCTGTGGGTTGGTGCCACCCACACCCAGTGTAGGCTTTCAATTATCTATACCCAGAACTATTTCAAACTGATCAGTGGACTAATCCAATTATCATGCACCCACGATCTACTATCTCACAACTATGACCCAGGCACGTCCCAAAAGCCCCACCTGTGAGTCCATGAGGCTTTGGGGGGAGATCTAGATATAAGTCATAACATACAGGACATGGTCTTCTAAATTTAAATTAAGTCCAGTTTTTAGTGTCTGACAAAGGCACATGAAGTGAGACTGGTAACATTCCTTGCTAAAATTGATGAAGTAATTTTGGTGACGTTAAGTTGATTCAGTAGCTTAAAGATCATAATGGAAGAATTTTGTTTCCCTCTTACTCCAAGGATATCTATTCATCGGAAGTTTTTGTTTTGTTTTTGTTTTGTTTTGTTTTGTTTTTGTTTGTTTGTTTGTTTTGGTGCTGGAGATCGAACTCAGGTCCTTGTGTTTGCAGGGCAAGCACTTTAACACTGAGCTAAATCCCCAGCCCCTCTTTGGAAGTTTTGAGTATGTATGGCAAGAGGGAGTTTGGACATGAGATTAGGTTTAGCTTCTTAAAATTCAGAGTACTTTGAATTATCTGGATGAGGGCTATGTAGTCACAGGGGCCCTTATTAAAAAAGTAGGTGAGTCAGAGTGACAGAAGAAAATGTAACAACAGAAAACAGAAGCTAGAAAGAGAGTTTAAGTCCCTGTGCTCCTACTAGTAATAAATCAAGGAAAGTAGGTAGCTTTTAAATTGAAAGAATGAAGTGATGGTTCTCCCCTAGAACTTCGAGAATGAACATAGCTTTTCCAACACTTTGGATTTTAAACTTTATTTTTGAACTCCAGAATGATATGACAGTAAATTTTTGTTGCACCAAGCCATTAAATTTGTAGTAATCATTTACAGCAGAAATGCAAAGGCAAAATAGAAAACACAGTCATCCCATAAAAAGACACATAATGCCAAATAAAATTAAGGCAGGTCTCGTTATGTAGGGGTGCCCTGACAATACCAAAACAAGAAACTCAAGAATCATCAGTCACAAGTATCATTAGCAGACTCCAACCTTGGGTAATAGACAATCAATAACTGTCCCCACGCCCATCACAGTGGAAGGCAATGAGAGTCCCGAAGATGCGCCCAACTCTACACATTCTCTCTTGCTGGCGTGAGACCATGCAGGTTATTACCTGCACAGCCCTGTAAGCGTGCACCGCATGGGCTACTAAAAGAGAAACAACAGGAGCAAAAGAATGAGAAGGATAGAATCAGCCCAGAATAGATTTAATCATTGAAATATTTAAACTGAAAATTTAAAGATAACTGATTTAAGATTGATAATTTCTGTTTTATGTTATACAGCGTTGATGCCTTCCCCACTCATTCCTAAGTATTTAATAAGAATTCTTGAGGATTAAATCAATTACAAAAAATAAAGTTGCTAGACTTCTTTGCTTGTCAGAAAATCATTTTAAATATCCATAAACAGGTTGAATTATGTACAGGAAATATTTAAAAATGGAAAAAAAGGTTAAAATTATCACTTGAAAGCTTAGTATTGTCAAAAAGAATATGACAGTTCACTCCACGTTCAATAAATTGATAACAGCATGTTTTAAGAAGACAACAAAACAAATATTTCCTAAAGTAATTAAAATATCTGCAATTTAAATGGCATTTTTTGTCTTTGATTCTGTGTTTTTTTAAATTTTATTTTAATGGTATATTTTAGATGTACATAGTGGTAACATTCATCATAGGGGATTTGTACCTGTACATGACATATCTTGTTGCTCCTTTTCTTGCCATTCCCCTCCCCTTACCCCCCTCCTCCCTTCTTATTTACAAAAGCTTTGTTTCCATTTTTTCCTTCCATTTCTTATTTCTCTTGTCCCTCTGTTCCTTTCCACCTCCCTTTTTCCCTTTCCCATTTGGACATTTTCTTCCCTTTCCCAATAAAATACATTTTAGTCTTTATTTATACTTTCAGTTTCTCACATCAGAGAAACTATGCGGTATTTAAACATGTGTGTCCGATTTATTTCACTTAAGAAAATGGTCTCAAGATGCATCCATTTACCTAGAAATATCTCAAGCTTATAATTCTTTATGATAGAGTAGTACTCCATTGTATAAAAAGAAAAAACAAAACAAACAAACAAAAAAAAACACATTTTCTTTATCCATTATGTTGTTGATGGGCATTTGGGTTGTTTCCAAGATTTAACTATTACAAACTGTGCTGCTATAAACATGGGTGTGCATATATTGCTGTGGTATGATGCTTTTAATTCTTTGGAGAAGATACCAAGAAGGGGAATAGCTGGGTCAAATGGAACCTCTAGTCCTAGTTCCCCGAGGAATCTCCACACTGATTTCCATGGGGACTGTACCAGTCTACACTCCCACCAACAGTGGAGAAGGGTTCCTTTTTCTCCACAGCCCCTCCAGCATTTGTTATTGGCTGATTTGTTGATAATAGCCATTCTTTCCTGAGTGAGGTGGAATCTCAGGGTTGTTTTAATTTGCATCTTTCGAATGACCAGTGAGGTTCAACATTTTTTTCATATGTCTGTTGGCTGTTTCTCCTTCTTCATGTGAGAAATGTCTATTCATCAAATGGCATTTTTTTTTAAATTAGAAGATGTACCAGCTAGTAGTTTAAGTAAATGGCATACACATACGAAAATCATTCTGAACTACCAGAATGAAAATACATGGAAACTTGTTTTTATTCTTGAACAAGTAATCTACAAAGTTACAGTATTTAATGATATTATATTTCACTACCATAATATTGAATCCGAGAAGACAATGGAAATTTGTTTTTAAAAGTTGTGACAAGCTCTTCACCCCAAATTCTTTCTCCTAAAAAAATGTAGATAATGTAGTAATAACAGATAGATGGATATGTGTGTGTGTATATGGATTTGAAAGAATTTGGAAATTTCACTGCATCTATTATTAGAAGATATATTAGGGTTAGTGTAGACAGATAACTGAGAAACAAGATATTTGGTAAAGGAAACAGGAAATCTAAGGCTTATTTTACATGAGTTAAGGTATGAAAATTAAGAGTTCCAAAACAGAAGTGTTCCAAAAGGTTTTTCCCTTTTAAAAAGGGGGATAGAAAAGTAATGATGCCATAGATTCAGTATTATGACAGACAGCTGAAAAATGTGAAATAAAATAACAGCAGAGTTTGGAAAACTAAATAATATCGCACACACACACAAATACATATGCCAATTGGAAATTCTGGGGAAAACTACATGGTTGCAACATGACACTCATGTTGCAAAACAAGCTAAGCAGGCTTCAATAGAACAGAGTGCATTTTAAGCCATTACTAAAATAAAGAAAATGAAGAGTACATTAGGAATTAGACAAATAATCCATTTCTTTTCTCAATATCAAAACAATAAAATCAGCAGAAAAAAGATTCAGGTAAAATGAAACTGTAAGAAAAACCTACTTCAAATATGAGACAAATAAATGTATATCTTGATTTAGATGAATTGATGGAGAATAAGGAAAACAGTCATTTTGAATTTAACACTGGGAGTACTCTCATTTGAATAGCATAGGGCACACAATACAACAGCTATTTAGAAGAAAACATAAAGAAACTTAACTCTGCAGAAAGGATATTTATTTATGAATAATGACATCAATTCTACTTTTCTTTTCAAATCAAATTAATATATAAGCCAAGAGTGAGATATCTATTGAAGCTCTTCTCTTGCATGAAAAAATCAGGTTAGGATTGAATTTCAAATATTAATAGAGATCATTAATGATAGATATTGATTCCTATATTTCTCTTTAGGTAATCCTTTTGATATTTCATGTTCTCATTAGAAAACAAACAAAAACATTTTTAATCATTACCTATGGAATTTTCTCTATGTATTTCTTCTGTAAAATCTGAATTCCAGAACTATCATAAAACCAACTCCTCAAATTAACATTAAACTAACACCCCTTTAATGTTACAAGAGGCATTTAACTCCCTATACCTTCCTCTCCTTTTAAAACACTCCTGTTTTTGCTTCTGGGAATTCACATTTAGGTCTCTGGTATTATTTTCAAGGTTTTTGCTGGATGTTAAATTGTGGTAAACTCGAGAATGACTAGTGATGTTGGACACTTTTTCATATATTTATTTGCCATTTTTATTTCTTCATTTGAGAAATGTTTATTCATTTCAGTTGCCCATTTTTGGTTTGGGTCTTTAAATTAGGGAGGTTTAATTTTTTCGAATTCTTTATATATTCTAGATGTTAGCCCTTTGTCTGATGGATAGCTAGTAAAAATTTTTTCCCATTCCGTGGTTTTTCATTCTGCTCTATTGGTGATTTCTTAAAGAAGATGTGGCTTTTCTACACAATGGAGTACTACACTGCCATAAAGAAGGATAAACTAGAGTCATTTGTATGTAAATGGATGTTCCTTGAGAATATACTACTAAGCGAAATAAATCAGACACTCATGAGCACACATCAAATTGTTTCTCTGATATGAGAAACCATAACTGTAAATAAGGACAAAGTAGTGTAACG